>JAQGBE010001696.1:0-10242 GCA_034698225.1 Scheloribates latipes | reverse complement strand
GTGGTTGTGGTGGTTGTGGTCGATGTAGTTGTTGTACGAATTGCACGACTCGTTCGATGAGGTCGAGGCCGAGGACAGTGCCGAAGAGCAGGGCATCAGATCGGTCTCGACCTCCAGTTTGACTCCGTTGACTCCGTTGGCACACCCGTTGGCCTCATCGCACACCGAACCGGCCATTTCGGACAACTCGATCGACGACAGGTCCAGACTCTGACTGCAGTTGACTGACTCGTCCGAAGGCGACGACTGAAGCAAATCCTTTTCGCGTCGCTTTCGGGTCCGAATCACATCTCTCCTCATCGATACCGGTCTATAACGGGATATACAGTATAGGCGTTCAATCAGATTGAGTCTCAATGTCTGCAATCTATGCAATGTTTGCACTAATTTGACGGATAAGGAGGAAGTGTTTAACTAATAATCAATTTGATTGATTGGTCCGTTACTTAATTTCATTTTTCAACGTCAACCCCCTTATTAATTGAGCTCTAATTCTGAGCAAAGAATTGTTTAAAGAATTCTGTTTTAATCAAATAATTGTTGAGACCTTTGGAGCGAAATAAGCACAAAACCATCCGTCAAAGCGAAGCCGTTAATGGTTTGCTTGGCTTTGAATACAAATTGAGTTAACTCTCCGATAAAGTAAAATCAAAATCAAAGTAAAATCCATTATTTTGTCACAAATTGTTTATAATATGTGTTTACGAGACATGAAATCTTAAGAGATTTTAATATTACAATTGAAAGTAATCTCATTTCGAACAGAATTTCTCAGTTAATTGAATCTCAATTTCGGCAAACGCTCGCAAATTGCATGGAAATGACCATCTTCAATTTAAAATTCGTTCAGCTGTCTTCGTTTGTTCATAATTTATTAATTTCTAATCCTTTGAAAAGTTTATCTTGGGAATAAATGCTTTTTAATTAAATATCCACTTATATTAAAACTCAAAATTGCGAACAGCTTTTAGTCTTTGAGTCTGGAAGCGATTGTCTGCTTTCAAAACTATACCAAACTAAACAAGGCTAATTTCTCATGGCGTCGGTTTGTGCTCTCGTATGCAAGAGTTGTCTTATGCCAGAACCTAATCTGTCTTTTGAAATGACAAACGATTTAAGCAAAAATGATAGGTTTGTATCATTGGATTGATTATATCGGCGATGCATTGTACAGTTGTGTTGCATTGCAGCAACAAAACTAATTGAGACAGATCACTGATCACGGCAGCACCCGATTCTAACCGAGACACCACTTTAGCCTAGGCTATCACCTGTTGAATCCATTGATGCGAAAGAAGAGACCGCACGCGTTGCACACGTGAACCCCTCCCGCGTCCCTCCGCCACATCGTTGTCTTATTAGTGCCACAATTGGCGCAGTGGAGGAAACTCTTGCGGAGAGTGGAGACCCGCGATATTTTGCTGACGTGTGGCCGGTGGTCGCCGTTGACGCGGTAGTACAGACCGCACGCGTTACCTGCAATTGAGACCAATTGAGGGCATTTATTGGCGAATAATCCCTGGAAATGCGGCAATCATTACATAGGAAGTGACACGAGCCGTATTTGCGCCACAGGGGAGTGCTCGTGGTCCCGCAGTTGCTGCACTGGCGCTCACTCGGGTTGGCCTCACTCTTGATGTTCATCTTCGCCGACGGTTACGTTGAGATCGCAAACAAGATTGACAGTTGAGATGAGAAGCTGTTTGGGCTGTACTGACCACAAACTTGCACTGCATTCACAATATGGGATGAGTCGAGCGATTCTTGAGCCTTGTTTCGAGAATTGGAGCCCAGAATTGAGGGTATTTTTGAGCAATATTTCAATTGTCAATCACTTATTCACTTCTTTATGCATCGACTGAGAGATATGACTCGAGAAAAACAAATACAACTGAAGACAAGTATGAAAGTTAACAAAAGCCAAAAGCGTTTGCAAACGTTTTATTATCGGTTCGTTTATTATGATTTAAATGCGATTTTTTAAACAATTTTAAAATTCAGACTTTAATACACGAAACCGATAATTAAATATTAGAATAACAGAGTGTTTGCAAACGGTTTGCGCACTGGAAGGCAGACAACGACAGAATCGGTGTGAGAATGAGCTCAGGTCTCAGCGCAGACCGACTCGACTGACATAAACATTGTCTGCAGTACTGAAAGCCGGAGTCGAAGCCGAGCGAAAACAGGTCTGCAAATAGCGAGTTAATGCCTCGATTCGATTCCATGGGTGCAACAGATCTGAGCAATAGAACCACTGCTCCAATAGATTCTAATCATTCAAATTTTTCTTGACTGCCAGCGCGCCGTCAGACCTGTGCCGGAGCGGTGTCTGTTGGCACAGACGCAACACATCCTCCACCAGAACAGTTGGAACCGATGCCACGAGTGTGACGCTGACGGAGCTCTTCACCCGTGGCCCACATGTCAGTCGCCAATTGATGGCCCGTCGAGAGCACCCTCTGAGCCGTCATTATCGCGATCGACCCAACGTTTTGCACATTTGTCTCCGAGATATTCAATTTCGTAATATTTATGTTTTTCATCTCAATTCAAGACATCTTTCATTATTTGAGCCAATCTTTGCTCAAAGCATATGACAGAAAGAGGACCGAAAAGTAGTGTCAAATAAATATCGCTCCAAAAGATTAGACTAAAAGCTTGTTTTGGACAACAAAATAGTTGTATAACTGTTTGCGATATTATAGGATATGTGCCGTAAAATGTTTAACGATTAGACTATTTGGCAATTGTCGGCTTCAAAGTCGTGTTCCCGACGACCGAACCGAATACGAAATGCGAGCAATAAATCGGTTGGTTTTGTCGCTAATCTCTGATTAATTGCTCAATGTTTTTATGAATGCACAAGAATTCTAATAAATTCTAAATTATATTAAACTTTAGGACTTCTTCGGGATATAAAGCAGACGTAAACTGCCTGAAGACAAACCAATTGCAATGACTTTTTACCCTTTTATGAAAATTATCTCAAATTTTATGAAATCATTAAAAATTATTTGATTCTCATTGAGTATCCATTTGTAACTAATAATTACGTTATTAGCGGTTATTTGCATTGCGTTTGGAATACCGAAAACCGAACCCAAACTCAGCGATGTCTGCAATGACTGTCCATTAGTTGTATTCAAATTAGGAATAACTGCTAATTAGCGAAACGCCATTCAATCTGACGGAACGCTAATCGCGTCATTAAAGTGATGACCAAATCGCTGCCAATCGGATGCAAATCACAGCTGAGGTCGACATCACTCGGACTATACCCGGCTCCTACTCAATGGCCATTAGCCTAATGTGTGAGTCAAGCCAAAAGTGAGCTTGATGCAATGCTGCATCGCATTGCTGCATAAATTAATTGTGTTTTTCTGTAAAACCCAAATTTAAACTAGATTAAACTACTAAAGTATTCATCGAAGTTTTAATTATTAAAACTTTGCCCAATTATAATGATATTTTGTAATGTTGTGTTATTTATTATGCATTATTCTGCGGACTGACCTTTCCTTTCTATTCAAATTTAAATTAAGGGCAGTCATCGCAATGGCAATGATGAATAAGTTTGCAAATTCTTTCATTACGATTCATATAAACTCAAATTTAAGTCAAATTAAAAATACTTTCATTGAATTGAATTTTAATATTTTTCAATTCATTAGCGAAATATTGACTTAATTGAGAACTTTTTATCCAAACCTAATAAATAATAAATATTTTGGTCTCGATTATAGACTTTTCGTACAAATTGAGGCAAATTTGGTCTGAAATCGATTGCAAATTAAGCCAAAAATTTCGAATTTTTAAACTTTTAGTTTAGAAAAAATGCATTAATTAATATGTGTGTTCAGAATTGAGATTAAGTTTGGGTGAAATTAAGAAATATCGCGTCCAAATAGGAAATGGCAATTAACTTGATAATTTAATATAATGCTCGAATCAATTTGCCAGCGCCTGAGCACACGACGGACCGACACTCAAATAAATCTGAGCCACTCTATAGTCTGGGCACAAAAAATTGACACTTTTATTGCTGACTAAAGGCTGATCCCAGGAATTAAATCAAATCGAAGTAGAAAAATGACTTTTAGTGTTGTAATCAAATCATATCTTTATATTCAGCTCTAAAGCCAGAGAAAACCAGAGCTCCTCTCAAATCGAATCGAAATAAATAAAAACTTATAATTTTTTAATTACATTCAGGTTTTGAAGGCATTCAAACACAAAACCATTTTTATTTAAAACGGATTTTTAGTATTTTCTATTGAAACCAAAAATCATTGATTTAATACTGGAATAGATTTTGTGCTAAAACTATTGAGTAAAATAATTATAAACGGTTTACCTCTGAGCGAAAAGCCTCTCGGTTTCCGTAATGAGTGCTTTCATGGGATACTTGCCATTACTTGCCTTACTTGCCATCATTTATTACTATTGACAGCGATTTTATATGTGCTTGAGCTCAGACCGCGCTCGAGTTCGGGTTGGGATTGTGTCCGGCTATTTATGGCTCCAGTCATTGACCAGCTATTGGTGTGTTAGTGTGTCTGACAGTGTCTGCGTCCGTAAGTGTCGTAACATTGATCCACATCTCACACATCCGACAACTGGTATAATACGAGCACTCAATCGCTCCAATCATTTATTCATTCATTCAAATCAATGGATTAATCGATTGACTGCTATATAACAAAACGTTTGTTCAAATGTTGTGATCACTGATCATAATTAGAGTCAAAGGCGGACATAAGGCTTACATACAAACCGTTAAATCGTTTGCTTTTTGCTCTTTCGCTAAATTACGAATAACTCCTCCTTTAAGGAGCTTTTGATTGCATGTGAATACAAAAACTCTTTAATAGCCAGACATAAAATAGTTATGTTTTTATCTCTCAATTTGGCGAATATTAGGGAAAAATCGGCGAAAAATTATTTATAAATATATTCTCTAATAGATTACAATCTTTATTCAGATCGCAATCGAATCTCTTTATTCACGAAAATCAGTTTATTTTTATCGTTAATTATTAGATACACAGAAATGTTGATGGCGTGAACCAGACTCTGGCAGAGGCTTCAGTTCACGCTAATGGTTAGTTCACCATAATGATTTCCATGGTTAACGACTGTTTTTCTCGGTTAAATTCGAAATCACTTCACCCTATAGAGATTTATATCGGGTTTTCAAGATGGCAGATTCATCTTATTGATCAATTTTTGCATTAAAAAAATACTATTTTGGAAACAGATTTGGTTCACCATATCATGCGTTCACGATATCGACATTTGTGTGTATTTATTAATAAATCGAAATTAATTGCGATTTTCGTCGTTTTGTTTATCAATTATTTAATAAAATAGTTTTTAGTTTTTCTTTCGTTTGAAATAATTGTTGAGATTTTTTATTTTGGTTTTCTTTTCCTTAGAAACGAAACCGATTTTATGTTACATAATGGGGACAAATAGTGTCATACATCAAGATTAATGGCGTGAACACCCAGCGCGATAATTTTAGATCATTGTTCGCTAACAGTTATTCATCTCTCCGACAGTTATTATTGCCAAAACATTATGATAGATGAGTGATCTTGCTCAATCTTGCTCAATCTTGCTCAATGCGGGCTGAATCGATCGACTTTTAATTAAGCTCAACCGACACATTAGCCATTTTGGCTCAAATCGATACAGTTTTGCCAATTGCGATTGAGCTAGTTAAATTGTAATTTAACATTAGCCCAGTGGCCAATTTGCTGGATGATTGTAGCTCTGGGTCTGTTTGCCAGCGTTTAAAACAAATAGACTGCGAACTGCATTCGAATGGCTGTGAGAGCCCACAAAATGCCATTTCGTTTCCAATTATTAATTGGAATCAACTTTTTTAGTCAATAACTCAAAACAAGTTTTTTTTATTGGAGATTATCTTCGAGTAGGGCTCTAAAATTTCACCTTTTTGAAAATGGAAGTGAAATTTAGTAAAAATGTCTATAATACTTTATGTAATTCAGAAATATTATTTTTAATGCCTTATTCAGGTTCTTTTAATAAAGTCAGTCATCTTGCGATATAATTTGAAATAATAATCATCATTATAATAAAGCTTTGATGTGAAATTTTGTGAAGATTTCGCGAAAAGTGAAATTTTCAAGTGAAAAGCAAAACTGGCCAAGTAAAATTTCATCTCTGAAATTTTAGTGAAATGAAATGCTCGCAACCCTATATTCGAATCCAATCCAATCGTACGACTACGACATCAATCTTCATATATTTGTTATCAAATGCAGAGAATTATGAAATTTATTATATTTTCTCAATATTTCTCAAACCATTAAATACTGAAATATAGGAAAAACTGTTTTTTGTATAATTATTTAACGAGTAAAACAAAATCATTTGGATTTAAGTCACATTCGGTGATATATTTCATGTAATCCAATGAATATTTTACTTTATTTCACTCCTGAAGTCGTTTTCTGAATAACTTTTTACGAAATCTCGCAGTCGTTTAAATCAAATCTCAGGTCTTGAATGAGAAATATATTAGTTCTGCGTTAATGAGAACATCGAAGAGACGGGACTCCAGTCGCGAGACCGGACTCGAGAGCCACTCAAACCCTTCCATTGAATAAACAGACGATTCTCTGAAATCAATTACATAAACAACAAAATTCAATTTATTCGCAGCCATTCCCGGGATTTATTGCCGGATAAGTTAGAAATATTGTCCTCAAATTTGAGAACTAAAAAAGAAGATAACAGAATATAGAGATGACGACACTTTTCTTCAATCACCTATCCGTCACATCAGACGAGCAAACATATCGTGATAATAGCTAATAAGTGGAGTCTCATGTGCTTTGATCACAAGTGCAATCAAAAATTGAATTTTCAATTTAGTGAATAGTGAGCGTCGATTGTGTTGATTGTGTACAGACATGAAACGCATCGGTGTTTTGCTAGAGCCTAGAATAGGGCAAAAACACATTCTAATTCACACTTTGAAACTAATTAATTATGAATATAACCAAAAAATAATAATTTTGGCGAAAAATACATAAAAAAATTCGTTTGATTTATGTTTCACGGATTCAATTAGTTCAGGAATGGCTCGGAGGTGTCGTTCGGCCCTAAACAAGGCCTCCCTTTATATCCTCTATTCTCTGACAAGAATTGAATTTTTTGAAAAATATGGGAAAACAAAAAGTTAATAAAGACTTTTAATAAATAAGTCGATATATAATTAGTTATCCGAACAAAAACTTTTGATTGGCCTAGTTATCGATACTCGATCGATACGTTAGATCTTATAACCAGCTAAAGAATATCAATTAGTTATGCCATAGAAACTCATTTAACTCTTTGGGAGAAAATGCTTCGAATTAATGAATAATCGGATTATATTTGGAGTCAATTAACTAATGGATTGGCGATCGCAGACATTCACCGCTCGCAGGACTTTGCCGTCGCCTTTGCCTCCGAGTAATTGCTTTTTGATTCAACAATGGTTTCGCAAAATTCACGTTTCGAGTGGTTTGAAGTGGAGTGAAGGCACGTCTGACCGCACACATGCAAACCGTCCGACTATTGGCCACATTATAAATCACAAATCAATCCAAGAATAGTGTTATCTCGCAAGTCATGACTCGACTTCTGAGCGACACATTTATCTCGACTGGAAAGCGGCCCAAAATCGCAATAATAGCGAATCGTTTGTTATTAATGATGAGCTCCCGTTTGGGGCTCGGAGTGAGTGCTGTGCGTCGCTCTGTCCGTCGCTAACCAAAGACCAAAGACATTCTGGCAAGAAGTAAATTATCTTCTGTTGGATCGGGTCATTATTTGAATTAATTAGACTGACTTTTGCTGAGTAAAACAAAATTTCAATATATTTTTAAAGTAAAACTAATAGTAACTTAAAGTTCGTTGACGTTAGAAAATACACATTTGATTGTATGTTAAACTCGATTATCGGCCAAACATTTCCCGATACAGACAACGTATTTATCACCGAAATTGAAATTTTATTGAAATCGAAATTAATTTGATTTCTTATAAGCAATTAAAAGATTTCCAAATGATTTTAATACTATTCTGTTAATTATGTCATTGACTGTCACTAATGAAAGATTATTAAGAGATTAAATACGTATTAAGCGAACCCAAACTCAAACTCACTTCTCTGCGTCTGTGACCCCAACTTCCGGATCGGTTCGCATCGTTTCATCACATCTTCTCTTTGGACTCGTTTCCGAATCATCTCTGATATTACGAATTTCACACTTTGCATGCGATTTAGGCTCAAATCTAATCTTTATAGTCGAATTGACATTGACATTTTGCAACTGGCAATTTATCATCATCTATTTCATCACATTGCTTAATGCCTTTTTGCTAAATAATTGCCTGGAAACATTCTACTACGAAGTGCACTTGCTCATTTCGATGATATGTTTGCCTGGCCGGGCATTGCGCAGCCAAGTGTTCAATTGGCAAAAGAGTCCGGTCGAGTGTTGCAAGTGAACAAGATCGTTTGGCAGTACCAGTGCACTCGTCAGTGATCATTGAGCAGACAGTAAGTCCGAACGGATTAACGACATTGAACTTAATTAACTCGATTTCGTTTATCAGGATATGTCAGCCAAAAACAGTTAAGCCATAGTTGAGTCACAGCTTAATACAGACGATACAAACAAAGAATATGAATGTGTATTAAATGGATTACAATTTTTATTGGTTTGCAATTGAGTAGCGAAAGGGTTCGGATTTGAAATTCAAATAGTTTTAAATAAAGATTTATTTCTATCATTATCTTAACGTTAATGTGATTTCGGAGATAATTCTGAATTCGTTATTGTTTTTATTGTTTCGCTGATTATCGAAGATATAAACAAATACA
This sequence comes from Scheloribates latipes, assembly GCA_034698225.1. Classification (NCBI taxonomy): domain Eukaryota; kingdom Metazoa; phylum Arthropoda; class Arachnida; order Sarcoptiformes; family Scheloribatidae; genus Scheloribates; species Scheloribates pallidulus. The sequence goes on along the minus strand of JAQGBE010001696.1, from coordinate 1,337 downwards.
GAATATTTGCATTAATTGACTCGATTTTGATACAAATGGTGTATAGCTATAGCTAAATATTGCCCCCACTTATTGACAGATCGATGGATGTCCTCGACTCACATCCCGACTCACGACTGACTTCAGGGTTGCCATCAAATTGCATAGATTATCTATTAGATATAATCTGTCTAGATAAGGCCAATTCAATACCAGCTTCGGACGCAGAGGTCAGTTAAGCAAGAGAATTCCATTTGGAGTACCAATAACTAAACCATACGTTTTGTAATACAAATGTTGACGTTTTTATGATCTATAATTGTGAATTGATTTGATGTGATCAGAAAATCGACTAAGTTGATTGAGTGGGGTCGCATTTTGAGTGTGATGATGGCACCTGGATGCTTGGCAAAACTTGTGCAATCTTTATCTTTATGACACACTTAGAAAAGATAAATTTCGTGACGACTTCATACCAGTAGTTATACTTTGATTGCTCATTTCAAAGTTTAGTCATATGCAGGTGAAGCCAAGCTTGTGCTTACTCAAAGGGATCAGGTGGAGATTTCCCAAAATTCAGGTTAGCAGGGGGATTTTTCGGCTAAATCCAGTTTTTTAGCTTAATTACGTCGAGTACATATAAGTCGTTATTTTAATTTTAGGCTTATTTATTTAGCTAAATTTAGTTAAATTAACATTAATTTAGTTTAATTATAGATAAATCCAGTTTAAATCACGATTTAATCCGGTTTAAATTGCCAAAAATGGCCATTTCCGGGGATTAGCAGGGGTTTCAAATTGAAACTTAAAATATTGTAGAAATTTATGCTAATTGCAGGATTGCCTGCCCCTGCTTAACAGTATTTTGATGACTTGTTGAAAGTGAGACCAGAAATATATTGTGAAATATCAACGAAAAATGGATTAAATAATAATTTATATAATCTTTATATAAATCAATAGTTTTATTATCGCATCTAATGATCGATCGATCGGTTCTTAATCTATCTTTAATTAAAACCACAAAAGAGTGAAATACATAGACTATTGTGACTAAAAATAAAAACCCAATGGAATAGTTAATGCGATAACAGATTTTTTGGCTGTAAAACTAATCGCAAACCAATATCTCGAAAACGAATTATCATGAAAAACCAATAAATGAAATAAATTTTCCGCAATAAATATTTGTATAATTATTTCAATTGTGATGAAACACCAATTTTTTGCGGGTTTTACATCGTTTCAGACACTAAGCTCTCAATCCATAAAAATATGTTTGAATTAATTCATAGATAAGTGTTGTCTGGATATTATGCCCAACGATTAATACAAATTAGCAATGTGAAATGTGAAAT
>JAQGBE010001695.1:0-10243 GCA_034698225.1 Scheloribates latipes | reverse complement strand
TCGCACTTCACCAGAGCTACGATCCGACACATGTTGTCCGATATGGAACTGATGTCATCGCGAAGTCGCTTCTGATAACTCTTCAGCTGAGCCTCGCTTTGCAGTGACATCGGAGCTGATATTAATTGTCTTCAGTGGTCGCCGAAGATCAGTGGCCTTCAAAAAAGTTTTGAAACAAAAACATTGAACCGATTGCATGAAATATTACAAAAATACTAACATTACGTTGTTTTTAGCCAATCGTTGTCGACATTAAACAAATGACATGTAATTAAATGTGATTATAACCGAGACATTTGTCCACAAGTTGTCGATCGGTTTGTCTTTACGGCCAACAGTTGTGAGTCACAACTTGTGACGGAAAACCAATTGATTTGCCAAACGTTTGCACAGTTTTGGTGTGGCTTTCAGTCGAGACTTGTCTCGCAATCAGATGTCAGGACTGACTCACAAACTCTTGAGATCTTATCGACCGAAGTGAAGTGAAGAGCCGGACATTGGACAGAACCAGTTGATGGTCTTCACCGGTAATTAATCACAACTTTTTTCTCTTTTCAAAAGAAGATAAAAAGCATTTATATAATAAAAGTTTATGCATTGATAAATAATTCCATTTATCAGTGAACTAAGAACTAAGAGAAGACAAAATTCTTGATAGAACAACATTAGCCAGAGGAATGACCTTGCCAGTGGCCATTAGTACGGCATCCGGACAATTGTTACGGGCCACTTTGCGATTTCAAGGTGATAATTTCAGATAATTTGCAGTCATTAAGATTATTGCAAACAAAATAGTTAGCGAGGGATTAGCGACAAAGTGTGTGAAACTCTTCGCTAACGGCTTATTGGAGGCCAAGTCGGTCACGACTGGCGTTCGCCGATCGGCCGACACATCGCATCCCAATCGCAAAACACATAGTTCTGCCACTTCTGGCCATTCGCTATACTTTCTGCTCATTTGGCGATTAATTTAATAAATTGTCTGACAGTCTAAGTGTCGGCTGTTTTCCAGGAGAAATATCGAGAATCAATCGCGAGATATAATTATATGCCATTTAAGCGCAATTTGTTTCCGACAGTGGGAAAGACGTAAAGAGTTAGGCAGTTATGCGCTGAATATTAAAAGTTTTGGGCAATAATTCATCGATTCTGGCAAAAGAGCATTTCTAGAGTCACGGGTTGTGCCGATTGATAATTGTGTTGCCGATCGAGTGCTGGCGAAACGATTATTGAATTAATTCAGATTAAAGTTGGCTCTCATTTAAATTCATAACAGATTTTATTATAGAATTTATGGCCGAAACTGAAAACGAAATTAATTCAAATGAGTGTTAAATTGTATCCAAAAGGAATGGCATTCGAGGCAAATCTGATTAGATATCCGAAGAGAATGAATGATTGACTCAATTCTTTCTTAGGGCAAAAACAATCTTTATTTTGATCGGATATTTAAATTAAATTATATAATCTTTGTAATAATCTTCAGTTAATTCTGTATTTACATTAATGAGTGAATTAAAATGTAATTTACATTCAAGTTAATTATGTTTATGACAGTAATTGTGGCGAAAAAAAGAAAATGTTTTGTTCAAAACAATTATCAGTAGATATGTATTCGAGTTAAACGTTTGATTGATTTCTTTTGATGACAATTCACGGTATAAAAGGTCGACAAATGTGTGACAATTGGAGCGAAAGTAATATCAAAACGTTGTTTCACTCGTAAATTGGTTTTCCGATAGACTCTCCGCGAAAACGGATCTCAAGTTTTGGCATCGCTTTCCTCAATACTGAATGAAATATAATTTATTTCTCGCGAAAAGCCTTTTTCAATGAAATGTTTCATAAATTAAGAGTTGAATAACATCTTTGAGTGTATTCACAAAATGGCTTTAAATGAATGCTCGAGTCGTTCGCCAGAAGAGGAGAGGAGAGGATAGAGAACTTCCGCCCGACTCGACTCGGCCTCTATTGTACACAAATGTGTGGCACAAGTGTTGAAATTCAGATCAATTAATACATTATTCTTAGGTTTGTATCGATTTTCTCGTCGGTGGCGACGATTCGCAGAGAATTGCCTTTAATTAATTACACACTAAACGAGGTCTGGACTGAGAATTAATTATTTAATCTATAAAAACAGTTAACGTGTTATCCATTGGAAACAGTGATAACACTAAAGAATAACTTATAAATTATAACTTATAAGTTATAATTAATTTCAAATTAAATTAATATCAATTTTCAATTAGATTTAGCAAAATATATGCAATTCTAAACAGAGGTCTCGGAGTTGAGCCGAAACACAAATGTATTACTCTTGGGATCAATCACTTCTTCGACGACATTGAAGTGCGGCAACTGATGGACAGACACCAGAAGCGATACATTGGACTGCCTTAACATGAAAATAGTTCCGCTTTCGATGGCCCGCGACAGCAGTATATCACAAACGAGACTCCAGGTCTGCACCGGTTTGTGCTCGTTGTCCGACTGTAGCACCGGACTGTTGACCAGGTATTTCTCGAGGAACGCCTTCGGACTCATGTCATACGTGAGACAGAGGGCCAAGTGATCGATGATCGACTGCATTGAGTGGCGCGGCTGTTGGCGAGTGATCCGAAGGTACTTCTGCAGCGAGCGCGCCATTGACGGGAAGATGGCCTGAGCCGCCTCTTTCGGGTCCATTGGGATCGCGGGACCTGTTTGGCAGAGGAGAGAAGAAAACAAATCGGATTAATCAATAAAGCAATTAAATTATTACGACAAAAGTGTGATTAAGCAAAGTCATTGATTGGAACCAATTCGCTGTTGTTTTTTGGCTGACCTCGCCGTCAATCACTAAATCAATAGCTAAGCCCTGCGATCGCTCGCTATCTGCCATTGGGTCCGCAATTTCGCTCTTTTTGTGGTCTCTATTATTTAATTCTGAGTCTCGTTCTAAGACTTCGGAAGCGCCAGAATAACCATTTTTATCTAAAAAGGCAATCAATTGTCACTAAACGACAGGCGAGTGTCGGGTTGTGTCGGGTTTCCTCTATTCTGGTCTCAATGCCGGCTCATTCTCGTTACTAAAATTCATTATTCGTTTACTCAAACGCCATAAATATAATGATTTATCAAATGTGATCTCAATTGGGCTCAGATTTATCGAGCAATTCATGGGATAAATCACATTTAGAGGTATTAATGAATGTCACAAAATATTAAGTCTTTGCCCACTATTGACATATCTATAACTGCGAGACATAGCGAGCGCTTTCACTCATATATCAACTCATTTCGGATTTGCGGACCAAAAACAAGAGCACAGAAGTCGAGCACAATATTAGCGACAGTTATGTGAGGCGGACACGGATTTTGGACACATATGTCGGCACACAATCATTAGATGATTGCATGTCAGACCAGACCAGTCCGTAGTGCCTGGAATGGAGAGAATGCCATAGAGGGAGAGGGAGAGAGACCGAGAGTGAGTCTGACGCCGAACAAAGTTAAGACAAATTCTGTTCACTCATTTGTAAACGACTCACATCTCAGTCAACGACCAAATGTTTTGTTTTGCGAGAATACAAAACTAAACTAAATGTATATTAATATTAAGGTCAACACAGAAAGTGTTTCCGACTTTTGCTACAATAAAACACATTCTTCGCCTCCGATTGGACCAGATTTTGGTCTGTGAGCTGATCACTGACTGCTCGCTTATCGCAAGGGTATTGCATGAGAGATGATTACCTCGATATTAGTTTAAAATATTCAGTTTGATTCGAGAAAAATACTGCAATAACATAGAGTTTAGTGACAGAAACCGGTTGGAAGTCATTTAAAGAATTCAAATGCGAGTCTAATACTTGAAAAATGGCTTATTATTCAGAATTTATATCATGAGATAACACAACAGATCCATGACTTGTATATAAATTATTCTCAGATTTATTGTCAAATTAAGTAAAATCGCTGTAATAGTGATGTTTGACATAATACTTGACGCAAACGGCTTAAGACCGCTCAAGACTTACCCCTTTCTTCTTGTATTCGCTTGATATGAGTGAACGCGTCTTCGCAAGCGGTGATCAGTCGGGTCCTCCTTTTCTTAACCCGTCGGTCGTACTCGTGTTCTTCGTAGAAGCGTTCGTTGTGGTGATGATGGCTGTGATGATGACTAGACGACTCCCGATCTCGTTCCCGGTCGCGGTCGCGATCCCTTCGGTTTCTCAGGTCGTTGCCGGTGGTACTGCCGTTGGCGAACGAGCGGTTCGAGTTGCCGATACCGATGCCCATCGAAGACGAGCCGAGGCCAGACGTGCTGTTCGGAGCGGTGGTAATCCCGTCCACGTCGTAGTACTTGAGGGCCGCTGTCGTCGAGTTGAGGTGATTAGAGTGAAGTCCAGAAGATTTTCTGCTCTTCTTTGTCGGCAATGTTTCTAAGTATGGATTGTAGATATCAAAGTCCCGATAGTATCTCTCGAGTACCCAAACGGCCGCCCTTTGAATACTTAATTGGCCGATGTTGTAGCTGCGGCTCTTGCCGTCCGGCGACCGGACCACTTTGATGTAGTACTGAGGCTGAAGATGTCTGATCTCTATCAGGATAACTGCTAAGTAGTGAATGAAGAGTAAGGCGTCGACGAGCGATACGGCGAACATCACTATCGAGTAATATGTGACCACATCGTAGTCGTTGAACCGCTTCTCAGCGATTCTCACCAAATAGAAGAGCCAATAGGCAACCATGAAGACGAAGATCAGGGCCAACACTATTGACCGGTAGATGAAGATGCGGGGCATCGTTGCCCGCGGTCGCCGCACAAAGATGGCCCAACTGCCCATCAGAAGAATGAGCAGTTTGAACGCGAAACTAATTAAAAGTCCGTCACATTCGGGTCCGCACTCTTGGGTTTTCCACTCGAGTGCGTCTATTTTGGGCAAAACAACCATAACTATTGGCGATACGAAGGCACAGAACGATAGGAAGGTCGTCACGACTGTCCCGCTCCACATCTGACACCGGAGAGACAAACTCTGTTCTCTCCACAAGTCTTTTCCGATTTTGTTGATCTCGTCCATTGAGATCGAGTGGTCACTAGTATTGCCGGTCACTGCCGTCGTGTTGTCGCCCCAGTTATCGTCTTGAGGTAGTATTTGGACTTCGATCACTTCCTGGCCACCGATGCCCTCATGGCGTTCATCGGGTGACTCGAGTTTGCTGACGAAGGCCCGATCGCTTCGGGTGCTGCGGTGCGAGTGGCGACTGGCGCTGCGGTGATGGTGATGACCAGAATGAGAGTGGTTGTGGTTGCGGTGGTTGTGGTTGGCGTAAGGCGACGGGTTGTGGATGCCGTGGACACTGCCGTTCTGGATATGGTTGACATGGTTGACGTGGTTGGCAACAAAGATGTTGTTGGAGTTGCTGTGCGAGACGCTGTGCGACGCGTGACCTCTGCTCCGTTTGGAGCGGTCACTATAGCCCGATCGCACGGACTCGGTGTCCATATTGACCTTAAATGTGGGCAATTGTATGGAAGAGCTGAGCGGGGAATGCATCGAATGGATGTCATTGGCCGACCAGATCGGAGTCGAATTCATGGCTCAATTAATTAGGAGCGAACCGATCCTATGACGAGATAATTGGCGTATTTAGTCGACTCTTGTGTGTTGTCTGTTGTCTTGTGTTATGGCCTGTGCTGTCGGGTCAGCCCTTTCGCTCCACTCGATGGCGAACATGGAAATCGTCGAACGCCTACAGAATCAGAGATAAAAAGAGAAATTCATTATTAATGACAGCAAAAGTAATTTAATTTATTCCTCGAGCAATGGTTTCAATGGTTTCGCCAAATTCCATGCGATTTGAATTAGAAGTTCAATGAATCAGTTGTTGTAGTGCTCGGTAATTGTGATTCAGTTGGCAGCGAAACGATAACAAATTGATTGCCGGATCACTAACACTGCCACCACTAGTCTTGGCACTGCCTCAGACCCAGACTCAGCCTTGGCTTCGGCTGCCATTCCCATCATTTGTCTCATAAGTCTCAACACAATACTTGTTTAACAGATTTGCTTTCGTATTAAAAAACACTTGACTTTTGTTTTTGAGGCAAAAAATAATACTTATCCGAAAGTCATCAACAATTATGTCATTTAGCGAACATTAGTTTTGCTCTTCGGCTCAACAGACGTCTCAAACAATTTTCGCATTCATAAGTCAACAAAAAGTGTTGTATTATATGAAGTGTTACTCTGTTTAATAGTTTGGCCAATATTTGCATAAAATCGGACTCACAATCAGTCGGCACACGAATAGTGAACAGTGTAGTGAAGAGTAAACAAACCATTTTCGCGAAAAATTAAATCCATTTCTATTGGAGTTTATTTGGCTATAAATCATAATCAGACCTGAATTGAGCTCAACTTGAATCTAGCATTACATGCAAACACGAAAAGCTCTTGAACTCGAACTGAGTCTCAGCTCAAACCCAGAACCGAACCGGTGCTCGACGTGAACAACGACTACACACACACAAGACGTGAACCGAACGGCCGAACTGCAGTCCAATCGCAGTCACAATCACCGAATCGCTGATATTTTAAGAGGTCTTCGCATGATTTCGATTCGACGAGACATAGCGGGTATAGTCTTGAGTAGAGATTCATTGGCAGATAAAATACATTTATATTCATTATTTTGTACTAAATTATAAAATATGGAAACATTTGGTTTTGTCATTTCCACGATTAGACACCAACCGAAACACTGCGAAACACACACCACTCCAACGCCAATCCCTCTCTTATTCCCCAATGAGTCTCAGCTCAGACTTTGCCGGAGAATAACTTTGAAATTAATGTCTTCTCCTGAAGATTGAATTTTTCATACGTTTTCTACTTTATTATTATTATTATCATTACTGGCCTCACATATGAGTTACTCAACTCATGAGTTAAGTATCGAAAGCAAAGAAATTCTTTTCTCTCCTTCTCTGAGTTAATTCAAAAAATATCGCTTTTGGGAGAATTACAGCACAACTGAAAACATAAGTTTATTTTTCTGCTGATCCGTGCGCTCACAAGAGCTGTGCGTTTGATAGCCAGGTCTTGAAATTAAAGAGAGAGATACGAAAACGAGTGTCTGTTTGTGACTTCAGGTCTGAATGAATAGCAAGCGATTGGCGCTCTGTTTGTATAATAGACGAGAAGTTCAATTAGGAGTTTAGTTGAAACCAACAAAATGTCGTTAGCCTTCTTGTGTTCCCATCACTGCCTCGATTGCCTCTTGCAATGGTGCACACGATATGCCAGACCGGAGTCGGAGCCATCATAAGTCTCGTAATTGATTGGACTCTTGCTTGTTATTCGAGAGCACCTATTCATTTGATTATTATTATTGTTTGCATAATAAGCAGTCAGTCAGTGGCCAACACAGTCGGCCATAACTCCGAGTTGAGTGGAATATACCGAAAATATTATTTTATATTTTCTCAGTTTATAAGAGAGCGTATAAAAGCTAAATAAATATTTTGGCTAGCACAACTAAACACAACTAAACACAATAAATTCCTTGCATAATCTAGTCTGTAACGTATGATAAGACTCATACTTTGTGCCACTCCCGGCACAGCGTATGAATCGCCTTTGTTAGTGGGATTTCACACCAGTTATTAATTTAGAGGCAAAAGACCATGTTCAATGTTGCTGTAGAGCCCAACATTGAGCATGTTGTTGTTGGGCATGTTATGGTGTGCTGTCTTGTGCTGTGCGGTGCTGTGCCTCTGCTCTGTTCACGTTCGGCCTCACAGCTCACTACGGCTTCACTCAATTATCATACGAACACTTATATAACTTATATAACAAGACTCAGTACCTGATCGCAGATAATGTTCCCAAATGTTTATAGTTTATATTTATCCCAATTATAATGACCGACGCAATCAAAATATTTCTTTTCTAAATAAAGGGCCTAATTATGTCTGATTCCCAGGTAAAAACAATTTGAACAGCTTGCTCAGTTTCGTGATTTTCACTACGGATTGCTCGTTAATTCGAGTGTGACGTGTGATTGCTTAAAAATGTGGTCGATATATATCGATTTGAGCATGTGATATTTGTCAACCTGGTCTGCTGTTGAGCACTGACAACAGTTTGACTGGTGTTGAATAGCTAGAGCACAATAGCTTCTAGCTAGATAGCCCCCTAATTTGAATCACAATGGTGCAGCCAATTTGATCGCCATTTTCATGGTTCAAATCGATTTAAAATTCATTTTGTTGTTCGTATTCTTGTTATTACTTATTATTATTCAAATTAAATTTAAATCACAAACAACTTCTATAACTAACTCTTAAATCTAAAGCGAGTTTCTGTTCGGTCTGTGGTATGTCTGGCAATACATCAGTTCAATCATTGCGTCTGTCATTGGCATCATTTGTCTCATACCTCTCAACACAATCCTTATTTAACATATCTGTGATTCGTATCTACAAATCGTATGACTCGACTGCCAATCGAGACAATAACCAGGAGTAACCTCCACTCTAACTCAACCTCATTTGATCGCTACAAAATCCACAATCAGATCTAGATTTTGACTCCTAGTTAATTCAAGGAGTGACCGATCAAACAGTATTGTCCGACCACTGCCTTTCACCACAACTTTTAACAACACAATAGCAGACAATCTTATTGTTCGCCAGACACGAGTCGGTCAGGCATTGAGTCTCGGCTTCTATTCATCGATACTTCAATACAAGCGACTGATTGAGAGGTCATCTCAAGTGAGGCCCGACTGAGGCCCAACTCAAGCCCACACAACCCACTCCTGTCGTGTCCGACAAACTGTAGGCACGTGTCTAAACACATCTGACATTTGTTTTAGAAGCAAAAAAATACTTATCCCGCAAGTGATCAACAATTATGGCACTTACTGAACATTAGTCTTGCTTTTTGGCGGACGAACTAACGTCTGAAGCAATATTTCTCTCCATAAGAAGTCAGCAAAAGTGTTGTTTGGAGTGGCACTCAGTCAGTCAGTCAGACGATAGGCCAATACATGGTCACAACACAGCACAGCACAAGACATGGGGACACACATTGGGCTGACAGTCGAGAGAAACGCACAAAAGTTTGAAAATTTCAATCATTTCTATTGGACTTGAATTTGACAAAACGTTTGATAAATTACATTCACAGGTATATTATGTATGATTGCTTGGAGAGCACACTCACACTCACAAAGACTGGTGCAGTGGTGCAGACCTGTGCTGGCAATGCGGGCACAGGTGTACTGCGAGACGAGGAGAGGAGAGGAGACGAGTCTAATGCCAGAGCAGTGCCGACGAGCGTAGAGACAAAGCACTGTCTTCGCTGGTAAGTGGCACTCAGGCAGAGGCAGAGGTCAGCCTTGACTTGACTTCACTGAGTACTGAGAGAAAGTCAGAGCACACGGGAATCGTTAGCAATGTTAGCAATCGTTGGCTGCAAATGATATCCCGAAAGCGATTTTCTTAACACTAGAACTGATCCGTCACTCGTTTTTCCACTTCTATCTCACTCTCCATTCCATTACTTTTGTATACAATCACAGTCGCAGAGAGTGGAGAGAAGTATAGAGAAGAGAAGCCAATACTTGATTATTACAGATGTGATTGCGATTTCGATCCTCCAAACTGACGATACACTACACTCCTATCGGTGGTGGCTATTGAATAACGCATCCATTAATAATTACTTGCATTCACAACCAAATGCATAATTACGATGGCCAATGATCGGGAACAGTGAACAGTTTCCGCATCATCGCTGTCAGTCAATTGTTACACCATTACAAGCGATTATAACTCGGTTTCGGCAAATAAATACCGCGTTTCGGACACAACAAGTTCTGTAGTTTTAGTATCGAATTCGACCAAAAACTGCACATAAAAGTGCATTAATGCAAGTTTCGGGGGATAGAGACGAGGGTTAATTGCGAATGAACACGAACTCCAGTGCAGGCTATGAGAGACCGGCACACCATAAACACAGCGCTGAGAGCAGAGGCAGTGACTGCACGCCAGAGCGGCTCCAAAGCAGGTCTGAGCGTCAGGTCTTCGACTGCAGTCGAGTATAGCCTGAGTGAGGCAGTTGTGCCGAGCGGTGAGATTGGGCTCCGACTCAGAGCAGGCGCACCTAATTGCCTCTTCGGCCAGAGGGACGGCAGGTCTTGCTGGGAGTGTTGGCACAGGGGAGAGGAGAGCGACCAAGAGCT
>JAQGBE010001694.1:0-10256 GCA_034698225.1 Scheloribates latipes | reverse complement strand
AATTAAAGAAATCGAAATGAAACTTAATCAAATTTTGAACAAAACTAATAAAATTACTTTAAACATTATATTTTGATTCTAAATTTAATCACCATCCCTTTTAATTGTGCTTAATTAGTGTCTAATCATAAATCATGTCTAATTAGTGTATATAAGGCATAGTAACGGATATAACATATAATTTGATATACCGGTCATAACACATAATAAATTTGCCGTATTTTTAAAGATGCAGTGTGTTGTATGCGGCGAGTTACGGTAGCTCAGTGATTATTAATTACTGATTAACCATCTAGCTCAGTTTTGCAACTGCTTGGTCGAATACACTAAGACGTAAGTTGACAATATAAGATAATTTAGCTAGTCTTGTTTGCTCAATGGACAGCGAGATATTTTTTTGCCGCGGGGTGTCTAATACCAAGAATCTTATTGACGTGTTTTCGATGATCTCTGCTTTACATAATTTATTTTATCGATTAATACATTATTTATATCGCAATTCTCAAAGTGTTTGTGGAATACAATAAATTCGCTGACATTTATCTTTTCTAAACTGATGAGAAAGGCCTTGAAATAATGCAAAACTGGCTGAACCTCGCCGTCTGTCAGACAACACAATGTCGGGTATAATCCGGCAATAATAATAATAATAATAATCAGCGAGATAAGTGTGCAGAGCCTGGCGAGTGGCACTGGCGCTGGTGCCATATTGCATTGAGCATGGTGATGGTGATGGTGAATAGCTAGCGACGTGCTTAGTCTCCAATGGGATGCCTCCCCAGTGCCAGAGCTTTGTCTTATTGACTCTGAATCTGGTCTTTGCGTCTAATCACTGGTAGCGCCGGCACTGCGTCTGTCCCTAAAAACTATATGAAATTCTGTGCCGAAAATTACACTCAATTCTTGAGGCGATTCTTGCGATTCATAGAGTTGTGTCGTTCAGTCGAACGGTTTGGCGTTCGGCAGACGTTCGACACTAACTTTTGACCAAATATTATCTCAACATTTAATTGCCCGATAAGTTCGTCCGATTCCACAACCTTTCGGTGAGTCATTCCATTTGATTGCGGCTCCGCTCCCGACTCCGAATTGTCGCTGATATCGAGTTAAACGTATATTTTTATATTACACTTATATTACTTAGCAATTTAGATGTACTTTGTATCCTATGACCAGACTATCAAGATTATTTTACCATTTAAGGATGGTTTATTTCATGTATCATTTTATCAGCCAGTTTGATAAAATCAAACTTTGTTCTAGTTCGAATAGAAGTTTTTTAAAAAGAGCTTAAGATGCAAATTGATCTAGATCATTGTCGCATTTGTTTAAGAATGTCGACACTTTATTTAAAGCAAGGTGATTATTCTCTTTCACATCAAATTATTTATTTTAAATCAAAAGCGATACAAATATTTGCATTAATGACAGTATTTATATAGAAACGAAACAAACCCTCAGATGTGGTGTCAATGCAGATGTCTATCGTTATTCAATTCAACTCAGAGTATATTTAGAAATAGTCCTTTTGTCGGCTTTCACTGACAAAACCAAAATTCAATTGAAAACAATTGGCCCGGAGTTGCCGCCGGTCTCGTCGGGTACTCAAGTGAATGATATTTGTCATAAAATATTTAAAATTTGGTATAAAATTGAAATCAATTTGCATCAAAATAGCGAACAAACAAAAGATTGTGTTTTTCTGAATCCTTTGCCACTGATTTGAGGCCTAAAGTGTTGGCCAAATGTGTGTCACCCGAGTCGGTTGCCTATGAGAGCCATTCGGTCGTCGGTTGTGATCGCTAATTATGATAATGTGATCAGCGATTCAGTGAATACAATAATTGGAGCGAACGAGTGGATGGCTCAGCACTGATTGTTGTCGAGCTAATGGACGGCCAGACAGATATCCAATTGCATGTCCACATGGATCTGAAATTTTATTCTCCACCGAACTCTTCGAAACGACAGAAACACTGAGAATTGACTGCAATCGAGTCAATCGATGTACAATCTGTATATGTAAGCGATGAACACTTACCGGGGATATTGAGGACAGTGTTTAGTGGGCTCTTAGCGAGCAATCCTTCCTCTAATGCGTTCGCAGATATGGAGAAACGGCAAGAATAATGTTATGCAAAAAGAGAGAACTTCTTTACGAGTTATGCGACTCTCAATTGAAAGACATATTCGTTTGAGATCTTAAAGAATATTAAGTCCGCTCTGTTTGTCACCACAACTGGGCATTCATGGCATCCCATGATTACCGCCGAAGCCAACAAAATAGCGAATCTATTGGAGCGTTACATAAATCAGTGCCTATTTACACAATATTTGTTTTGTTCTGCCCTTAAGTACTAAATTAATAAAATTCAAATTGAAATTGCATAACACGTTCCGATGTTTGTTCAAGGCATCAATTTGAGCCAGGTTATGCAAGGTTATGTAAAGGCCTATTGTCCACAAGAGATGACTAATTTTAGCAATTATAAGTGGGAGAACTGCTCTTGTTTAAAATCTAACTCGCTACTTTTAACATAGAGAATTCACACTCTAGAGATTGCTTACTAGCATAATTATCTTTCATAATTGCAAATCTGCTCATCCCTGCTCAGAATTGGTAATTAAATTGGCGATGAAATTAATTATTTAGATTTTAGTCAAGTGATGCGTAAATATAGTTTAAATAAAATGAAAATTTTCCGAAATTAACATCAAATGGCGGGCAATGATAGAGTCTATCGGGTGAATGTTCAGCGAATAGCAATCAGTGATCAGTGATCATGGTCATTCACTTGAGTGATTACAGAAGAATACTTATTTATCGCAATTTGTGCCCAGATTTAGCCACTAAGCTGGTTAAACATAGCATCACGTTTAGCTAGATTAAATGGATGAGTGGTCCGATATCTAATTGGAAAAACTTATCATGCTGAGAAAACATTTACAACATAAATAGCCCGGCTAATGATTTCAATCAGCGTTGGATAAAAACAAATTTAATCAAACAAATTCCATCAGATTGAAGAAATCTTGGCCACTTGTTAGCTCAAGATTAATCTTGCCAGAAATTACAGAATTTACCTTGCGAAATTGTAAAGATACATGTAATATGCAATTGGAGACTATCCTTGCTATAACAGGTACCTCAAGCAAGGATAGTCTTTCTTATTGTGTAACGGATTATTGCCTAAACTAAGACATCGTTCGCATTGTTTAAGTCAATTGCATATTAACTAAAAGAGATATACATTTAATATTTTGTTTTGCCGTCTATTTGTGTTTCGATTGATTACTGGCGACGACAGGAATAACAATTTGCTTGAAGTGAACCCACGTATTGACAATTCTCGCGATTCTCGACCCAAAAAATCGGATAATTCTTAAGTGTTTTCTTATTTATCTAACGAACGCCCGAAAAGACTTTTACATAAATATTCTCTCGGAATGAATATTAAAAACAAAGAGTTTTTATGGTTTTCGGGGAGAGTGTCTCAAAACAAGCGAAACCCTCTTCGGGTTGAGAAACAAACAGTCTTTTAACTAACAACTGATCGCTACTTCTATCCGATAGTTTGTCGGCACCCGACGGACCTGATTGTCACCGATGAACGCGACAATGCCGGTCAATGCCGGGGCCGTCCCGAGCAGTGCCAACACAACTGTAGACCCTGGTAATCGTCCGTATTTCACCGACGATTACCACCAATTTCTTGGCACAACTGACACTTCCATCTCAGAACTAGAACTGTTGTCCAAAGAATGGCAGACATTCCTCATCTGTCTGTACAGTCTGACGGCCGCCGTGTCGTTCATCGGCAACATAATCGCCATTTGGGTGCTTATGGCCGGCAAACGGTCGTCGCGTGAGCTCCGGATGTTTTTGGTCAACCTGTCGCTGTCGGACGTGACCATGGCGCTCTTCTCGATCCCCTTCACCTACACCGACTTCATTCTGGGCCGATGGATATTCCACCCGGCATTCTGTCCGATCGTGCAGTTTATGCAATTGACGTCAGTGTTCGTCTCAGTCTATACGCTCACCATAATTGGGATCGACAGGTAAGCACTTCGTCGTCACTGACCCAACCAATGCATATGAGCTGATAAACCTGGCTAATAGTTAGCATTCCATTCGAGTGTGCTTATAAATTTCACTAGAGCTACTTAATGAGACTCATTAGAGCTTGGTAATTTGCATGAAATGCTCATAATGAAGGTAATAACTATTGATTATCATGCTAATTTGGTCACTAATATCAACTGGTTATGCGGCTAATGACAATGGGCTTAGCTCTAATACTTCTGGTAGCTTGATTCATGGTAAACTGGAATTGATGATTATGAAAATGGCCACTCGTGACGACGGTCTAGTGATGTTTATCACGGTGATCGCGGTCATAGTGGCAGAAGTGATCGCATATCGTGTGACCCTATCTTTTGTTGCTCTTTTGCGTTCGACTTTATTTATGACGGTTTGGAACCACAAGTAAAGCAATTATAGCGAAACGTTTGAGATTAAACATGACTTCCAATTGTGGCCAATACTGGCAGTTGTCTTCAGGAACAACAATATATGTGATGAGCAATACTATTAAGCGTTGCGCTAATAATTAACTGTTTAAAGGCAAATATTTGCTGACTTTGCGCGAATCAGTCGTTGATATCGAGGTAGTGGTGTCATCGCCACTGATGTATCCATTGTCGCGGCCATGGATGTGATGTCGACAAACCGCTTGTAGAATAGCTCATTGCACATCATATCTCATTACTTAAGTGCTCACATTATATCCATTTATTGTTTGCCAAGATTAAACAATTCGATGAATATTCTGTGCAATACTATTGTCTCTCCAACTCATTGACAGATAGCACAGAATCGCTGGGTTTGTGTCAAACTTCGCGACCGAACCATCACTTATATTAATTTGTGTCCAATACGGACCTCGAATATGGTTGGAATCACAATAACAGAAAGCAGAGCACAAAATGTCACTTCTCGTCACCAAATATTGAAATGCATTAAAACGTAAATATTATTGTTTGGCTGAGGAATCGAATCAAAGCATCGAAAGAATTTCATTTTTATTCTCTTTTTAAAAATCCTTTAGATTTCATAAAATTGGAGTTTTGTTATTCTTATTTCTGTTGGTTTTAACTCAAACTCTTTATGGAACGAGTTATGACTTCCAAATTCATCCAAATCTAAATTTACCAAGAGCAATAAAAATTGCATGTTATTGGTATTGAATAACTGAGTGATGAACTAATCGATTCTCAGATATAATTAAAATTCTTTTCGATGTCATAATAGAACTAAAAGCGTAAAGAATTTTCTAATGAGAATTCGGAATTAGTTGTGAAAGAATTGATGCAAATATAGAGCGAACTTATTGTGAACATTGGCCACACATTTGTACTGCACTTATCGTAATTGCAATTCTATTTTCACCCATTATTTGACAAAAATTGTAAACATTTCCAAATTATGACACATTTATATAACAATTCGCCGATTATTTAACGAATTGCTATACGGATTCATCGCTTCTCTGTTTACATTCAATGCAGTTCTTTGTGAATAGAATTCAATTTCTTGCTAACAATGTTTATAATGTTTTTATCTCCTCTTTCCCAACAATTCTATTGAGTATTGGATTTATTTTACAAGTTTTTCAATGAAAACTATTTCTCTCTCTCTCTCTCTCTCTCTCTCTCTCTCTCTCTCTCTCTCTCTCTCTCTCTCCCCAAAGCCTTTAGCTTTTAGTTGAAATTTATTCGAATTTAAAACAAAATTAGTTGACTAAATCCATTTTGAATCAGTGATTCTCATTGGAATTAATTAATTAATAATCAGTGGATTTCAGTCAACTGTTCGATCGATCATACATTTAGTACCTGAGAATGTGAGCCAATATGAGAGACTGGATTTGGAACTAGAGTCGAGTGGAGTGACTAAATTGACTCGGATTACAATCGGTTGCAAGAGTTCCGTAAGAAGTACCAACCAGACAGACAGACGTAGAATTATTCGACACAAGAATACTTTTGTGTCGAATAATCCTTTCCAAATGGTTGTCCAATATTTTGCTAATGCAATATAAAACTTGGAGATTCCAGGAAATATTGGCCGACAGTGCAAGCAATAAGTCAACATTCAATGGCCGTTCTTATGGACAATCAATATCTTCTAACTTCTAATTCTTAGTTATGAGCACTTGTTTGCCGGCTGTTATCATCGGTCCAGTAGTGCTGACCATTGTCTAGACTCTAGTGGATTGCAACCTGGTCCATTGCTACAATGTGCCATCTCGTTTGTTGCCAAGACCTTTGTTATTCAAATGGCGCTCACATACAATTGGATTACCGCCTGTAATCTAACTAATCTGGTTAGCTCTTGCCCTGCGATATATAACTCGATTGATCTGATTATTTATTGATGATTAGACGACTTGTGTTTTATGGCGATGGCCGTCGAGTCTGATTCCAAGTCTGGACCCAATCGTCAGTTGTCTGGCCTTAACTGAAATTTATTTCGCAGATAATAAGCAAACGGATGAAAGTGTTTCACACAATTGAGTGCTATCCCAGTGACTGATAATTATGTTTATATAAGAAAGCCATTAGTGAACTAACGATTCCTTTCCGATACCGACTCTCATCCTATTATTCAGGATCACAGTGCCAGTCAATGGCAGTGAACCGACTTTCTGAACGAAGTCGGGCCAAGGCTTACGAGGGACAGACCATTGTGTCGATTGAAAGCCGATTGAAAGCTGAGATTCGCATTGAAATCGATTTAATTTGCATTCATTCTGGTTATAACTAATCGCCAATCGATAGGAATCTAATTAAATTCATAAATCAGATAAATCTTCGCTAGCTAATTCTCTATCTACTGAGAGTAAGGGGGCGAGCAAGGTCAATAATTCTTAGAGTGGAACAATGTATTAGCAGTTATTCATTTCGTAATACTTATATTTCCAGCGAATCTCGAGTCAAGAAAAATACAGTTTCGACGAAAGTCTATAAATTGTATGATTTATTGAGACAATTATGTTAAGGAAACCGAAAGGGTTTATGGATTTCGTGTCGGATTAGATGCCGACTCTCTTCGGGAGTGTGCGCCTCAACACTCGTAATAAACGACACTTTTTGTTGTAGAAGTCGAGTCGAGTGTCCGTCCCTTTCGACTCCACCACTGAATGAATCGATTTTTTGTTTCGGTCGAAACAGTGATTTCTTAACTGAGAAAATCCAATTATTAATTACCAGTGAGAGTTACTAAACTAAACTTGCTAAATCCAATTAAATCTAACACTGAATGCCATCTTCGTTAACAGTGGAATGCAATCCTCGGCAACAAACCCGATGGGGTTTTGGCAGAAACTTTTGCAAGACTTTTGTAGGGAATTAGCGATTGTTGTTGGCTATCAAGTTGAGAATAAATGACTTTTTTGCTCCTTTGCAACAATCCTTATCTAAATTAATAGGTTTTATAATATTTAGTTTGTCTTTCATTGCATTCCTAACACCAATAGCCAGTGCTATCACTCGTATTGCGCACACATTTCCGTTTAATATAATGTGAAATACATTTTCAGATTAAACACAATTTTCTGTTATAAATATTTACTCAATTATAACACAAATTTCTAATAAATGAGTGAATTTATGCTATAATTGGTTTTCTAATAGATACACATATGTGTCGATTGCACGGCCAATAAGTGATCAAGCTCATGCCTCCGACAAACTGGGCCTTTAATTTGTAATCTTTAAATAATTGAGACTGCAATCAAACACAATTGTAATTATTTATAAGTCAAATATCGGTAAACACATTAAGCGAATGTACAAATGATCGATGGATTGCAAACATAAGACTGAAACGTCTGAGTACTTTCAAGTACATCTAATTCATCTTGCTCAATCGAAGAATTCATTACTTGGAATTGTTACCAGGATGTCAATTTAGAAATGTAGGTCCTCGGGGACTGTATTGGCCAATGAAAACAAATTATCTGGGATACGCTTACAAAACTATATTTAATGGCATTTTTTGATAAAACTTTGTACCGAATAAAAATCGGATTTATCTGAGCAGTCATAACCTGGTCATTCTTGAATGGCTGAGCTTTCCTTTTCAATAGACACTGTTTATATCTATCTAGGCACATTCCATTGGCACACATATTGGGAGTAACCTTGCTCTATTGCGTTTTTGGGATCGCTTTCTGTTGAATATTAGGTGCAGAGAGTCGACAAAAATATCTTATTTATGAAATAAGTTATCGGGTCTTCGCTTCGGAGTCACAAATCAAAGAATAACTTACAACTGAAAGCCTATTAAATTGGGTTCTCTTTTCACACTCACAGCCATTGAATTGCAATACACAGACGGATAGCGAGAATAAGTGAGAATTCTTTTCTATAATAGCCATAAAAAAGGAATTCTTTTGTACTTTTTCTTTAGTTTCAGTTCTGCAGTTACGGCACAAACAGCTGACAAAACGATATCTTTTTATAAAACGATATGAAAATCAATTAAATTTAATACTCAGAACGAAAAGAGTTTCTTCTTTTTCTTTTGACACTCATTTGCAGAGAAGATCCTGAAAATGAACGATAGAATCGGTTTAATGAAAGTGGTTTAATGAAAATTAATAACGTTTTCCGTATTCTAAACTCTATTCTCAATTCTTCTAATTTTTATTTCGTATAGAATTTAAGAGCATTTTCTTCTGAAGAATTGCCGACTTTATCGGCGAAACATTGCATTAGAATTTGCATTTTGGCAACAATTCCCAAAATACCGGCCATATATTAAATGTCTTTCAGCAAGCAAGATTGCTAGCGCCAATCTGATGGCGATAAATCAGCTTGCCAGTATTTATTATTACTTCGAATTGCGTTTTTAGTGGCCAAACGGCATCGAAATCAATAAACGAGTGGCGAAAGAGTGACACGAATTCCATACTCATTCCAAAGCCACTGTTCAGCGGATTTCTGGCCAAAGCCCACGAGTCATATAACGAGTCATATAATGCTCTTTTGAGAACAAAAGCCTTCCTTTCACTTGATTTCCTATAAAACGATTTACTCTTAGAAATAATAATAATTTTTAATTTATATTACAATTTCCGTTCCGTCGGAGTTGTTGACGGAGCGGGCGGTCAGTCGTTCATCGATGTTGGATCAGCACTACTCGTATATCCGTTACGTTCACATCATTTGATTTGATGTCATATTCTGTCCTATCGTTCAAAACAAGTCCTGTTTTTTCAATGACTTTCGGATAAATAGAAAAACACTAATTTTTAATGACATTTGAGTGAAATGTTTTGTTTGCGGATTACGGAAAACGAAAATAAATTTCTCTGAATAAACAGTGTTTTGTCGCGCGATTTGCTGGTCGAGTCTGTTTAGAGCCGACGAATCGGAAGAAAGTCAATATTTCACGGCTAGTGAACTCGACTGTGGCCTCACTGCAACCTGGATGGCTGGCCAGGTCAATAAAAGTAAATTAGATTTCCTCTGCCTCTCCATAGATATCATGTCCTGACAACTGATGACGTGATTAAACCAATTGAGTTTGAATTGGATTTAATCAGATTTATCGCCAATGAGCATGGTCATCATGATCATTACGCATTTAGCCGGTCTGCCATCCAATCAAAAACAGAAGCCAACGACAAACAAGAATTTAGTGCCGAGATTGGAGTCACTAAAAGCGATTAACATCTGTGATGAACAGTTTTGAGTCACCTCTTGAGAGGTCTTCTATCGCACAGCACAGGCAGTCGACTGATTAGAAGTGATCTTGCTTGTTGGCCACCAAATTGCTCTGAGAATTGACGCCATTCCTTAACCTTTTCGTCACTCTTGTGCAAGTGTCTGGTCTTTAAACACTGAAATCACACAACAAGTCACACTATTATCAGAATTAATGGAAACTACCATGAGCAAATGGCCAAATCAAAGTTTAAACCCAAATAATTGTCTCTATTTCTCTAATTGCATGTAATCAGTCATAATTTGAGCATGCTAAATGATTATAATTTAGAGCTTTGTTTTTGCGAACAACGCCTCGAAATTAATTTCGTAAAAATTATGTCAACTGAAGTGCAAAATAACTTTTGCTCTGATTTTTACGTTTAATTAGAGTTTTGTCTGACATTTGGCGTCGAATTATACCTATGTTTTGATTCGAAATACTAATTGAAATCACAGTTAAACGGTTGTTCGCATGCACT
>JAQGBE010001693.1:0-10259 GCA_034698225.1 Scheloribates latipes | reverse complement strand
CATCCGTTCGCGCTCCGGGCGTATACCCGAACGGCAGTTGTCCACTGCCGAGAGGCCCAGATCCACCGACCGCCCCATATGGCGAGCCAACCAGTCCTTAACGTCTTCCGATTGACTGGTCATCTCTAGTCAGCGGCGAAGGATCGGCGACAAAGCCCTTTACACTTCGTCACCGAAGAGAGCGCCGGAACACCACTCGCGACCAGTCATCCAAGTAAGTGGCGATCAGTCCGTAGCCAACCACCCGATCAGCTGATCGCCGACACGTGCCAAAAGTGGCGAATCGCAAATCGGTCAGGTTTGAGATACCGGTGAGAAGAAGCCGTAGACTTAACCGGAACCTACCAGAAGAAGAAGAAGAGTCAGACATGGCTGTAACCAACTCACCCACGACTCAACCGATAGTGACGTCTTCACCATCGGGCATACAGACGACAGCGCCGATCACAGTGCCATCGACCAGCGGCCCGATTGTGACGGTGCCGAACATAGTAGTAACCTCGGCTTCGCCTCAGGTATCGGGGGGAATGGGTCCAACACCAAACGAAGCCGCCCTCCGACGCACGATCGAGCAGCTCGAAGGAGTTGCCAGAGATCGCGACCAGGCATACACCGAACTCGCAGAACTACGGCGTCTCGAGTACGAATACTTCAATAACACCTTTTCAGAGGCTAGAAGACGTGGGTTAGTCGATATGAATGATCCGTTCTGGGATCAGCTCGCGACCACCCACTTCGAGCAGTTCAGGGATAGACAGAATGTGTGCACCCGAGTGGCCAACATCCACAACCAACCGGGCACCAGCACACCGACCCCTTTGGACACCCGCGGAAGTTTTCCTAACCTTCCACCATCGATGCACTTGAGCACTATTGCAGAGGAGAACACGCTTCTTGACTTGAATCCGCCCGTTGGTCAGCCCGTTACGACACATGTCATGACCAATCCGTCTTCAGACAACCTCTTATCTCGTCTCGGCCTCTCCTCTTCGGGCACACATTCTGCAAATACAGGACAGGGATTAGTCGACGAGACACTGGGGCCACAGCTGCAGCAACAACAGCAACAGCTGCAATTACAACAGCAGCAACAACAGCAGCTCCAGAACCAACTCCAGCAGCAGATCCAGCAGCAGCTGCAGGAGCGGACAGTACTTCAGCAACAGATTCAGCAGTTGCAACAACAGCAGCCCCCGCAGGGACCGGCCCCTACGCCCGCTAACATATCTGGTCCGGTTCCAGCCCAACAGCCGATCGTCAACCCGTATCTGCTTTGGACAACCGTAGCGCAGCCTCAGGGCCCGCAACCACAGCCACAGCCAGTTCAGCAGCCGTTGGGACAGCCAGCCCAACAACTGCCCGCACAGCCAGTTCAACAGCCGTTTGGACCGCCAGCCCAACAACTGCCCGCACAGCCAGTTCAGCAGCCGTTTGGACAGCCCGTCCTTCAGCCGTTTGGACAGCCCGTCCTTCAGCCGTTTGGACAGCCAGTTCAGCAGCCGATTGGACAGCCCGTCCTTCAGCCGTTTGGACAGCCCGTCCTTCAGCCGTTTGGTCAGCCAGTGCAACAGCCGTACGGGCAACCCGTTCAACAACCGTTTGCACAGCAGGCGGCGGCACCAGCCGCTCAGCTTGGTGGTGACGCTGGCACTAACGCTCTAACGACTGCGTTCACCACTTTTGCCCAAGCAATCGGTCGTCTGTCACGTCCAGTCCGAGATGACTCGCTGCCCAAGTTCACTGATGGGCCGCCCGCCGACTGGTTGGACCAGTACGAGGCCCTGGCCCGCCGAAGTGGGATGTCGGAGGACGATATGGCCTCAAAAGTATTCTTGAAGCTGAACAAGAACCAGCAATGGTCGTATACGAGTTTCTTCGGTATGGCGACACCAAACTGGGCGCAGTTCAAGGAGTTCTTCATCCGATATATTTGCAACGAAGATCCCGCCGAACTCCATCGACGCCGAGTGCTGAACGCCCGTCAACAGGACGACGAGTCTTCACTCGGCTTCTGCGACCGAGTCTTCGCGACTGCCGCCTATGTGTATCCACCACTCAGTGACCTTTGTGTCGTCGACTGCGTTCGCCGAGGGCTGAAGGAGTACGCCCAGCGCCTAGTGATTTCGGCGAACGATCGGTTCACCTTGAGGTCGATCTTGATGAGGATGGACGAGTCCCGCAGCCGATCGGCGGTGACTCCAGCTTGGCAGGGGGCAGCCCCGGCAGCGTTACCGCCGCCAGGTTCAGTCGCACAACCCCACCAAACCGTGAGATCCAGCGCTACGCCCGTCGCGGCCCAGCCAATCGCGACCAATGCGGTCGCCAGACGAGACCCGTATGCAGCCCCGCCTCGACAACAACCCGTCGGAGCCGCGCCGCGAGGCCTCATCTGCTATAATTGTAATCAGAACGGCCATCGTGTAGCCGACTGCCAATTGCCACGAGATGAAGCGAAGATCCGTGAGACGATGCAGTTGTTGCGAAATATGCGGAACCGCACGTCTGCGATTGTCGGCGAACTGGAAGACGAGTGGGAGAATGACTATGAGACCACAACAGAGTACTCACCGCTTACCACCGTTCCCGACTCGACCCAGCAGTCGCCGGCGCCACACTGGCCATACCCGATTGCATCCCAGCCCTGGCCAGTGATGGTGATGCCGCCATGGTTCGGCCACCCGCTAGCTCACCAGTGGCAGCAAAGTCAGCCGAACGCTACGCAACTACCCGCTCAGTCGTCCCAATTAGCACTACCAGCGCCAGCGACCACTACGACAGCGGTCACAACAGCCGTGGCACTGCCAACAGCCACCGGCCCTGGCACGTGGACGACACGTGAATATAACGACTTGATACGGAACATGTTTGAGACCAATGCCAACCCAAACACTTCGGCTGGACACATGCAAGGTCTCCGTGCAGTCGGCGATGCAAACCGATCGCAGTGGCGTGAGGTCTATGAACGTGTGTGGACCGTCGTCAAGGATTACCCGCTCCCACACATCACGCCCGCCGCTTTCGGCCCGTGTCGTATCGACCGGTACCAAGTCCTGTGTCACTACGATAGTGGCGCGTGCTCGACCATCACGACATCACGAATTGCACTCTACATCGGTCGCGCGATTTATCCGTACATCGGGCCGCCTCTCCGTACTGCCGACGGCCACTACTCGCGACCAACCGGCCTATTGGAGGTCGAGATCGAGATATTTGGAAAGTGCATTCGCTTACCTGTTATTGTCATGGACGGCATTGGGTGTGATGTCCTCCTCGGACGTGATGTTATGGCCCCAATGAATCTGATCATCTTGCCCGGCCAACGTAAGGCCTGCTTCGGTGAGAAAGCGCGGCCGGAGGACTGGCCGCCTGTTCCCGAAGCCAATCCGCGCAAGTTTCGCGTGTGGACTCCACCTCAGGCCAACACTGGCGAACCGCTACCGCCGTGTCCGAGTCAAGGCCAGCTTGAGTACGCCAAGCTCCCGCAAGAGCTAATCGATGTGGTGCGTGACCTCAACATACCACTTCCCGGCCCCGACGATGCGCCTGACGTCGACGTCTATTCACTTGGTCTGACGAATGCCATCTCTGCCGAAGCCCAAGAGTCGGCTGAGGAGTACCAGGAGTTCGAAGCGAAGAGTTTACGGACAGTGAAGGTGAAACCAGGCGCTCACCGCTATGTCGCGCTGACTCGCACTCCCGGGAAGAACATGATTATCAATGATTCAAGAGACGAGACATTGCCTTACCGTCTCACTGATGGCGTCCTCGACATGACCAAGACTCCCGGCGTTATGTTAACTAATATCTCAGACGAAACGATTATTATTGATCGCGGTACCGTTCTTGGCCGTGTGTCTTCGCTTATGGCCGAGGACAGAGTCCTCCTCATTGACGACATCGTTGGTGACTGTGACACCGTCGCACTCGCCGACGACCGACCCATCGGCCCTCCGCGACCAACGACACCGGCGATGACCGCCGCAGAACGAGATGAATTCTTGGACACGTTTAAACTTCCGGATCACTTGTCGGCGAGCGAGCGCGCAGAAGTCCATAGGCTTCTGGTCGAGTATCGCGCGTGCTTCGCGATGACCGACGACGAGCTTGGCCTCGTCGACACCGAAGTCCATCGAATCCCAACAGAAGGCTGTGCGCCAGTATATACACCGGCGTATCGGACCTCGCCTCGAGAGAAAGAAATCATCGAGCAGAGCGTCAGAGAGTTGGTTACCCGCGGACTACTAGTACCGATTCGATCCCCGTGGGCCAGCCCTGCAGTGCTCGTCACCAATCGGACGGGTAAACTCCGTTTCTGCTGCGATTACCGGCGACTGAATGCGAAGACCACATCTGATCGCTATGCGATCCCTCGTATGGAAGACGCCCTCGACTGAATTCAGGGCCACAAGGTCTTCAGCCAAATGGATTGCCGCAAGATGTACTGGCAACTCAAAGTGGACGAGCAGGACATGGAAAAGACGACCGTCATCACTCACGTCGGGTCCTTCGCGTGGCGAGTCATGCCGTTTGGGCTAACCAACGCTCCGAGTTCGGCCGCGCGAGCAATGGACGCGATCTTCAGGCAAGAGATCCCCGACATCTGCTATGTCTACTTTGACGACATTGTGTGCTATTCTAATGACTTTGAATCACATCTTCGACACCTCCGCCGCCTATTTGACCGCATGCGTGAGCACGGCCTCAAGTTGAGTCCCGAGAAGTGCGCGCTCTTTATGTCCGAGATCATCTTTCTTGGCTTTGTGGTCAACGGCGAGAGTATACGACCTGATCCCGAGCGTGTTGAACCTGTCCGTCGACTACCCGAGCCGACTAATGTGCCCGCTCTTCGCCGAGCACTTGGACTCTTCGGTTTCTACCGGAAGTTCATCCCCGGCTTCTCGATCCTCGCGTCTTCCCTCTCATATCTACTGAAGAAGGATGTGCCGTACGAGTGGGGCGGCGAACAACAACACGCGTTCGACGAACTCAAGAGTCGGCTCATGACTTACCCGATTCTTCGCCATTTCGATAAGGACAAGCCAATTGAAGTTCGCACCGACGCTTGCACTTACGGTATTGCGGGCGAACTTGTCCAGCCCGATGACGGCAAGTACTATTTGGTCGCTTGTGTGAGCCGAACCCTCAATTGTCACGAGAAGAACTACTCGGTACCTAAACTCGAGTGTTTGGCGATCGTCTTCGCGACCACGAAGTTCCGCCACTATTTATACGGCTCACCATTCATCGTGCGGACCGATCAACACTCGTTATGTCACCTCAAGAACCTTCGCGAACCTAATGGACAGCTCGCGCGCTGGGCTATGCAGCTGCAGGAGTTCTCGATGACTGTCCTGTATAACTCGGGCAAGCATCACGGGGACGTCGACTGCCTTAGTCGGGCGCCGCTAGAGCTGGTTCCCGGTGACGATGATGACGACTTCGCTTCACCCGGCAGGTTGTGTGCCGTCTCAGGCGACACACTGTTCCCGCCAGGCCCTCAAACCGAACAGCTGATCCGCGAACAGAACGACGACCTGTTCTGCAAAACCATTAAGTTTGCGATCAGACAAACGTCAGTTACGGGTCTGGAGGCCAATCGAACCAAGTATTTTCGCGTCGTCAATGGCCTGTTGACCCGCCGACCACCTGGCGAACAGGCCGACCACTATCGAACCGTAATTCCCGCAACACTGCGACGACAATATCTCTTCGAGGCACACGACAGCCGATGTGCCGGCCATTTCGGGTCTGAGAAGACCTTCAAGCGCCTGAGACGAGTGGCGTATTGGCCTGGAATGGCAAAAGAAGTGAAGGAATATGTGCTGACCTGTGATGTCTGCCAGAAGCGGAACTACCATTCGACCACCGGTCAAGGACTCACCCAACCGATGCCGATCGCTGATGGTGTCATGGAACTCGTCTCAATCGATATGATTGGTCCCATCCCCGCGAGTAACAAGTATACGTATATCCTGGTGATGGTTGACCAGTTCTCGAAGTATTGCCTCCTGGAGCCGATGCGGCGACAAGACGAGGACTCCGTCTTGAGTGCAATCGTTCGCCGCCTCGTTCTGGTCTATGGTGTGCCGAAGATGATCCGCACCGACAACGGCGGTTGTCTGAGCGGCAACAAGAGCCGACAGTTTTGGGCGTCCATTGGTACCCAACTGTCGCTAATCACTCCACACCACCCGCGAGGCAACTCCTATGTTGAGTCTCTGAATAAGACAATCGGCAAGACATTAGCAAAATATCACCTAGAGTCGAAGCGATGGCCCGAGAACTTGCCGTACGTGGCCTTCGCATACAATACCGCGTATCACGACGTCATCAAGTGTTCTCCGTACGAGGCCCTCATGGGTAGGCCCGCCCGAACACCACTTGAATCCAAGAGCGGCTTCCAGTTTATTGTCGATACCGTTGATGACTACCTGACGGGCATTTTGAAGCCATTTAAAGACGTCTCCGCCTTACTGGACAATATGAGGCGCCGTCAGGCACAGACCAAAGCACTGAAAGACGTCGGCCGTCGCTCAGTCTACTTTGAGCCAGGAGACCGTGTCCTGATATATAACCCGATCTGGAAGAGAACTGAAGATAAGAAATTGGGCGACAAATATAACGGGCCGTTCGTTATTGTTGAGCGGATTGGAGAGACTGTCTACCGGATCCTCTCGAGTAGTGGGCCGTACATTCGCGACCTCGTGAATGTTGACCGGATCCATCACTACTGGACACGTCGGGTAGACCCCCCCCGCCGTCACCGATAGTTGGTGTTCGACAATTCTGCAATCGTCTTCAACCGAACCTATATGTCGACACAATTGGATTCTACTTAGCAATGGCAGCACTACTGTGGGAACGCAAACTGAGGAATGCCTGGGGGAAGGCGTCGACTCTACTGCGCCCCCCGTTGAAGCTACTCCTCAACCAGTTCTGGAACTCAGGCGCTCTCAGAGAGCTCGAGAGCTACCAAAGCGTTTGCAGTCTGGCGACTATGTGTTAGGCCGGATGTCCAATGTGTTGGACGTCTGACACAATAGAGCCATAAATTGTCAGAAGTTTTAGATAAACAGAATTTAGTTTTTAATTGATTTTAGTCTATAATCAAAGACATACCGAAGTTATGGCTTCCAAGAAATTGATTTTAGCATTCAGTAAAACTATGCTTACATTCAAGAATCGTTTTAAAAGAGTTTTAGCCTTCAAATGGCCAACTTGTGTCTCCACGTTTATCAAGAGATCGAATCAACTGATTCCCCGCAACCACGGCTATGGTCGTCTCCAGTGCCACACAGGGCGTGCGGCACAGGCGGTGTCCTGTGCGTGGCCGGAGGGCCACATCCCAGCCAGTCCTGGCGACGGGAAATACTCGTCTGGGATAACAACTCATATAATGAAAGTCAAGTCTTCAGTACCTTAACGCGTTGTCTCCGTTCCGGACACTTCGCCGAAGCTGAACGCATTACCACATCTCTTGGAGACCGAGTCACGTGGGTGTCGACCCACATCTCGGCCGGCATTATCACACCCGAAGGCGTCTTCATCGGCCCGACAATTGTGTCAGGTGAACATCTTCTTCTCGTCACACACTCCTACTTCGCTGATCTGGTCATCGGCGCTCATCACTTCGGCCTAAGGACGGCATCTGGTCGTTGGGAGTTGGCTCACATTCTCGCCAACAAAGTGTTTCCCGCGTACCACCACATCGCTGGACGTGACCCCCGCGTCGATGCCGAGCGCCTGACACGGGAGTGGACCGCTGAAGAACGGGAAGTGTTGTTTGTGACCATCGAATGTGCGGCCGCCGCCTACTTCACGGCAGACGGCGCGCAACGCCAGTGTTGTTGAGGAGACGGTCCCTCAACAGTGCGCGCAAAAGCCGTTGACTTTTAAAGTCAGTGTCTGTCAGACAGAGCGCACATCAATTGGCTTCAAATTACTGATCTCTTCCGACCTTTTAATCTTCACTATTCCTCTTTAGTTCGACGACATGGCGAGCGGCTCACATCTCGGGAGTAGCGCTTTCGCCTCCGGGCTAATTGGGTCACGAGAGCAGATCCTACTTCGACAAGTCTTCGACGGCTATGTCGACGACAGCCGCGCTCACATTACTGGCGCCGAACTGATGGCCCGAAAGCGAGCCGAAGCTCAAAACGCGACCATCAATGGGCCGCTGGACCCACTGTACAAACCGTTGGCCGACGCCTACGTCCTCCCCGAGTTCAAGTCAGAGGCGCCGAACTACAAACTGCCGTTTAACCCGGTCAACGACTACGCCCGCCTCCCGGCCACGACGAAGGTCTACTGGCACGACCCGTCGCTCGTGAAGAATGACCGCGAGAAGGATGTCTTCTCCAGCTCTCTGACCCGTATCTCACCCTTCTTCAAGAGTTGCACTGTCGGCGAGACTGGCGAAGTCTTCATCGCACAGCCTGAGCGCACCGAAGACATGTGCGTCTGCTGTACCAAAGCGCCTGTCGAACCGGTCGCGTGCGCTACCGAAGAAGCGATTAAAAGCGTGGAAACAGCTGCGGCTTACCTCGAGACCGAAGGCCGAGCCGGGCTCGGCGACGGTGAAGGCGGTTCCTACCGGCGATGCGTGATCTGCACCGACTGTGCGATCGCTCGGCACAACCTCAAGATCAAGAAGTGCCCGGGCACGTGCGACTCGGACCGGATCCTCGATGGCACCGCCACAATCACCGCCAACGCGACTGTGCTCGAGCAGACGAAGCAGATCTATCGCCTCTCAGACAATGGCCTCCTCTTTAGTACCGCATATGGTCTAACTGTTAATCAGCTTCAGATGCGGGCCATCGTCCAGAGTGGTGGTGAGGTCGCCAAAGCCAAGGCGTTGTCGACTCTCAAGGATACCTTCGACGGTTTCGTCGCCGACGCCGAGTCCATCAAGAACGAGATCAATGAGCAAGCTATAATTGTGAACAATCGCGTTGCTGACCTGAACCGGCGTGAGGCCGCCATCAATCTTCAGTGGTCGGATGTGACGCGCGCTGACGAGATGCGCGATCGCGAGTTGTGGGCGAAGACACTCCTCGAACGCGAGGCTGCGGTCCTCGCCCGCGAGTTGAAGGCCGAGAAGCGCTTTGAAGAGGCCATCAAAATCTTCGATGAGTCCAACGCCACCATCGCTTCCTCAAAGGCTACCGTCACTCGGCTGAAGCAACAGCTCAAGAACCAGACCGACGAGGCCGCTGAGTGGCACAACCACTACGTCCTGGCCAGTGAAGAGCTCGATGTTCTTCGCGCCGACAACACTCAGCAGGCCAAGACCTATCGAGAACAACAGACCACTATCGGCAAACTGAAGTCCGAGATCGCCGGCTTGAAGAAGATGTGGACTCAGGCCACTCAGGGCGCTCCGCCTCAACAGGTGGCCACTCAGCCCAAGCAAGTGGACGGCGATGACAGTGTCTTCCGGCAGCCGACGAACCCGCAGCCCTTTCCCGCCGTACCTTCCGGTTCGCGTCGATCGCGACAACGAGACGGAGCCTCTCGTCGAGAGTCGCGCGATAGTAGTCGCCATCGTAGCCGAAGCCACGACAGCCGCCACAGTAACCAGAGTCAGCACAGCCGACGCGGCCTCCAGAGTCGCACTCAGATCACTCTGGCCAACGAGTCGTCCCCTAACGGCCAACGCGGCGATACCCGACAGCGTGACCGAGAGCTGGGCTCTCTCCGCCGGCAGGTCGATGAGCTGAAGCAGACTCGGGATGAGTTGCGCGAAGAACTCCGCGACGCCGAACACCGCGCTGAGTCGCTCTTCCCGATTGACGTCAACAATAAAGTGGTTGTCGACAAACACGCGCCGAATCGCGAGCGCAAGGCTACCATCCGTTACGGCCGTAAGATCGGTGTCGCCGACTACTATCCCAACGAACCCATCGACGACTTCCGCGAGCGATGCCGTCTGGCCGTCGACATCTCGCGCGACGAAATGAAAGATCTTGACGTCTCGACATTCACTGTTCTTCACCAGTCGACCACCGTTTGCAGAACCGCCAAAGATCTCTGCTCTGGTGTTCAGCCGAGCATTTCGCTGATCCCGTTGAAGACCCACTCGCTCGACATCGGCGAATGTCGTACGCTTTTCCTCGGTAATCGCCACTCGAACTTCAAGACATCGACGCCCGTGGTCGTGCGTCCCTATGGCCGAGGAACTGGCGCACCCGATGGCCACTATCCCCCGCGCGGTCCCAAACCCAGTCAAGTCGAGCGCTCGCAACACAAGCGCCGCC
>JAQGBE010001692.1:0-10261 GCA_034698225.1 Scheloribates latipes | reverse complement strand
TAGTCGCGCGGACAGCGCTGCTGAAGGAGTTGATGGCTCAGCGCAAGAGGACTGAGGAATGTCAAGCCAAGAACAAGGCGCGGAGGGACAGTCACCGATGGACAGTCCAGTTCAACGCCGGGGACGAAGTGTTGCTTTTCAAACCTGTCTGGAAGAAGGGCGGGTCTGGAAAGCTACAGGATCGATACCGCGGTCCATACGTGATCTATCGAGTCCTCGGACCAAATATCTACGAAGTCGTCTCAAGGTATGGTCCGATTAGACACGATATCGTTAACGTCTGGCGAATCGTGAAATATCGCCAACGAAGAGCCGCTCCTCTCATACTAACCAACACTTGGAATTCAACGCAATTGCTCTCTTCAATAACTGAAGAAAGTCGTTCTGTGAAGTGGAGATGCGGACCATCCCAGAGAGTGGACCGCGAAGTACAGGCGCTTGAAGAAGCCGACACTACTACTGTTATCGATAATGAGTTTGGTGAACAAATCGATAATAATAATAAAGATGATGGCTCAGCGCGATCGAGCCAAGTCAGAGAGCCTCAACACCCAGAAGTCACTACACCTGGACTAAGGGAGCACTCAGCGGGAGGTCAAGAGCTTAACTCCGGACCCAACACTGCAGTAGTAGTGGAAGAAGAAGACCGCCGGCGAAGTGAGCGCAAGCGAACACTGCCTAAACACCTCCAAGACTACGAACTCGATTAGTTTTAATGTGAGCGAGAGTAGAGAGTGTTATGTAAGAGCAGTAGAAGTGAGATCGTAAAAACTAATGGGAGGCTCGAGAGTGTGAAACAGCTCAGGCCTAAGAAGTGTGAGAAAAATTCTCGAATCGAACTCTTTCTTGGACTCCACCCGAGCTCAAGAAAGTGAAGTAATCAGTGCTACAAAAAGTTTATCCTACGCTGAAATTGGTCAGTGTGTCTCAAGCCATCGATGTCTTTGGACCAAGAACCAGTGGCAGTGTGGCGAGCTAGCACCTCGCCTTGGATAAACTTGGGTGTACGGCAGGGTTGTGTTGACCCGACCGAGTACTACACCGCGAATACCCATCTATTCCATCAGCTGTGTCAGGACGAGAAATTGCCGTTTACAGCAGTGGAACTCCTTTTGAGGCCACAACAGACGACCGGCTATTTTGTGAGTGTCGCCGATAGCCCAGAAGTGCGAAGGAGCGGCAGTCTGGCGCCCAAAGTGGACGAGTGGGTCATTGGTTACCGACCGCCGCGCTCTCAACATATCATTTTGAGCACAGTCTCGGCGCTCCTATTCAAAGGGCGATTCGAAACCGTATATAACCTGAGGCCGGAAG
The DNA here is from genome assembly GCA_034698225.1 of Scheloribates latipes. Classification (NCBI taxonomy): domain Eukaryota; kingdom Metazoa; phylum Arthropoda; class Arachnida; order Sarcoptiformes; family Scheloribatidae; genus Scheloribates; species Scheloribates pallidulus. The sequence continues at coordinate 8,947 of JAQGBE010001692.1, read as the reverse complement.
TGTTAGAGGCAGCCGCTTGGTCGCCTTACTACCACCGATCCCCTATAGAAGAGCCCACTAATCGCGACGCTACTTGGACAAGGGGAAGTCTACTGGCCACTTTCGCATACGGCTTAAATCTAGCGATAGTGACAGCGCCTAAACCATTTCAGTTTGAGCGCTACACGTTGCCGAGTGCCGAGTGGGCGTCCCGCTTGTTCAGGGACATCATAGAGCCAGACCTGGTCTTCTCTGGGCTCGACCCGACTGACCTGTTCGGCGATCTGGACCGCGAAGCCAACTGCCGGCACCGCCTATTCACCAAGCTATTTGGGTCGTTCCTATAGCTCACACAGGAAGTGTCGGGTCAGGTGTCACTCACCCAGCAGTCGATTGCATCAACTTTAAAGCAAGCTATTGCTTAAGTGCGTAGCAACTGCAAGGTGAGGGGCCCTCTGAGTTGGGAGCGCTTATCAGTTGGCGCGCAATAGTCAGGCGACTGACCGTTGAGTAGTGATCGCAGTCTGAGTGTGAACTACGAGTAGTGCACATCGTCTGAGCCCCACATTGTGATCATCGAGTGATGGCTGACTGGGATGAAGAAGACAACACTTCCGGTCGGGCAGGCCATGGGCAACCACTGGGAGGCGGCGACCCGCCTGAGCGAGGGCGCGGACGTGCACGTGGACGAGGCCGAGCCCGGAATCGAGGACGAGGTCTAACTCCGGTCAACCGGCTCCCGTGCTTCTGGTGTCTCCTCCCGGGCCACCGAGCTGCTTGGTGTCCTCGTCGGCTCGCCCACGAACCTATGGTTCAGGGGCCACACCCCGAAGACGAGTGGCCATCAAGACTATTGACAAATTCGGCGCTGACCGCGACAACGCCAGCTGTACGCGGCCGCTACCCACCACCTCGTGGACCGACCCCTGGACCTGTGGTCCCGCCTCAACCCACTCCGGAATGGGACGACTGGACTGTCACCGAGCCTGAAGAACTACATCCAGTTCGGGGAGGACGTCGAATGCAACGACGACCATACGGGGACCCCGCAACTCGAGCCGCACAAGCCGATCGGAACCGTCAACTTGAAGAAGAGCGGGATATGCCTACTGCCGGCCCTTCTCTGGCTGGATGGCCACACCAGACACACGGCTCCGACGCGTTAGGGGACATCCCACAACTGCCGCTACCGCTGAGCAGCAGTGAATCGAGCGGGTCGTGGCCTGAAGTCATGGAAGAACCTAGCGGTATACTTCGTGGCCGCTATTTCGACCTCATAACCGTTGAGGAGATCGACGATGACGACGGCCCTTGGCCTGACTTCATGGACTACGAGCCCGCCGAGCTCGAGGTCGAAGAGATCCACAACAGTGAAGGGATAATTGGTTACCATCGACAGACCCAGACCTACGTGTGCGAGGCTCTGGAAGGACGGATTCCGAACCCTACTGTCCGAGATCGCCGACGCGACGATCACGAGGTGATAGCGGGTAGACTGACTACAGAGGCGGCCCGACAAGCCATGTTCACCGTCAACGACAGGCTCAAACTGGACTGCAAGGCCAAGTTGGGAGCCAAGGATCCGCGAACGACACCTCTAGTCGGAGTCGCTGAGACTTCGACATACCAAGGCTGGCCTCAATTCGTCCAAGGCGCGGGACCCGGAGACGCAGAGAAGATCTTTCGCCGTGTTATGAGTGGGCGAGTAGTGCTACACGAAGCAGATCACCCGTCGGACCCAAGCGAAGTGGGAGCCGAGGTCCCCGAAGAAGCGATCGTTGAGTACAGTCTGGGACCCACCGGGAACTGCGAACTGTTCCTAGCGGTCGATCCACAGAGTCTGGACCCAAACCTACTTTGTTTCGGCTGTAGTAATGGAGTGATCGAGCCCTACGGGTGCACACCTCTCAATCTCCAATCGGTAGAGGAGGGCCGTGACTATCGCGAAAACCAAGAAATCTTTGGCATTAAAGAAAGTGCTGATGAACCCGATGTGTTACCCGATGGTCAGCTCAAGCCGCCCGTCCAGCGCCACAACTACTGTCTCGAATGTGTGCTCCGATTCGAGCCAGATGAGTTCCGTTGCCCGTGCTGCACCGACACCAAACGAAAGTTCACCAAATCGCAACTCGTGGCTGCGGGCGATCGAGTCCTTCGGCAGATGCAAGAGTGGTTCCGCTGGAGTCCCGATGGACTAACCCTCGGTTCGTTGGCCGGACTCACGATGCAGCAAATCCGAGCGAGATCTGTCCACAAGGATTCGGTGGTCATTCAAAAACAAGAACTAATCGATGGAATGGCCGAAGATCTTCAAGACTACCGAGATAAGGTCAAAGCAGTGAAAGATCAGCTCAGGATGCAGCTCATGGGAGCCAAAGCCGAGTCCCAATTCGCTCACGAGGAGAAGGCCCGGGCTGTGGAACTGGAAAACAAGGCGAGGACAGTCCTCGAAGACCTGGAAAAGGAGTACACCTTCCGCCTCCGGGAGTGGCAGACAGTCCTGGCGGAGTCGAATGCAGAACTAAGACAACTTGGACGAGAACCTCGAGGCTTGGAATGGATGCCGACTCGGCCCATCGAGATCCCAGAAGTACCGGTGGTAACTCCAAATACGGAGAGAGAGGTCCAACAAGGAGCTCGAGCTAAGACAAGCCGACCGCCGGTCCGAGCATTCACTCAGTCGGACACACCACTAGCAGCCCGACCCATCCGATCGGTGGACGCTCCGACAAGACAGGAACGGGAAGTTGAGAAGAGCAGTCAGCAAAGTGGGCCTAAAGAAGATACTGAAAGGATCAAGGTCATGAGTGGCCACATCGCCGACCTGACGCGTGCGATGCATCAGCTAAGACTGGACAACGAACGACTGACCACCGAAAACGCACGACTACGGCGTGAGCATCGAGAGCGGGAGCAGTCCTTCGTGACCATCAACGTCCCGCATAAGAACACCACTCCACTGCAGAGGCAGGGCGACCACGATGAAGCACTCAGTGCCGCTCGAGGACCGATGGTGACCTACGGGAACAGAACAGTCAGCTTCGCATACAACCCGAATGAAACCAAGAGCCGCTTGGCATATAGGCTCGGCGCTCTCTTTGGCCTGACCCCCGCCGAAGTTAGACAGTGCGACCTCGAGTCGTTTCTGGTCAGTACGGGTAGGACCACGGGAGGAGGAACGACCAATACGGCCCAAGGGTTCATCAACGGCTGTAACCCACACCTACTCTTGTCACCAAAAGAAGAATCGGTCGCTCCGGGACATGACATCCAAATCAGAATTCGGGTCAGAGAGTTGCCGAGGACTGCGACTGAGGTCAGTCGCGAAGAAGAGGTTGAGGATGTGGAGGGTGCCGATGACCCGCAAGACCAGTCTGAGGACAGACAGGAAGATCGGTCCCCTCAGGGAAGCTAAAGTCAACCGACTCGAGAGGAGAACCCATTTTTCGCTAATAATTATTTTCATTCACTTTTGTTTGACTTCAGATAATTCATTACATTTTGATTTTAAGTTACTTTTATTTTGCCAGATTACTCAAGTTAATAGATAAGTCTACAATAGCTGGCGTCGACCCCCAGGGTCGTCGCCCCCACTTCCGCTGTACAATCAGATAACAGACCAATTCATTCACTTTCATGTATTTCTATTTTAGTCTTCTGTTACCTTTCACTCATTAAAGTTGTATTACTTCTATTCAATTGAATATTGATTCTTGCCTTCGGACACACGCCCGAAGACTCGTGTCCGCGGGCCTGACGATCTCGTCCCTATTGTCTCTGGTCACTTACGACTGTGACCAGCGACCGACGATCTCGTCCCTAATTGCCTTTGGCCACCGAAGACAGGTGACCGACGGCCGACGATCTCGTCCCATATCGAGTGGTCTGAATTAAGAGACCTAGCTCATCCGGCAGTTCAGGAGTTGTTCCACACGCGGGACGACTCCAAGCTCACAAAACAAGTCGATCGACATTTACCGCAATATTATTGTCGACCTTTTCCTTGGATTTTGGAACACAATTGGGACAGAGTTTGTCCACAATATGACTGACTAGAGTTGGATCACTTTTGTCGATCACGTCTGAAATGTGAATCTTGATTAATTGTAGTGTAGAATTACAGATTAACTATCTGTAGTGTCAATATCGACCTGATATGAACTTGGTAGTGTTGAAGCACTTGAGCAGCACCAGACTGACGACGGACCCGACTATCAGTGTAGTGATGAATCCAATGAAAGGGATGTACATATAGTTGATGTGAATCAACTTCAATATTCCTCTGAAGTAATGCCGAACAAGACATTAGTTCCAGAGATGATAAATAAGATGAATGCAATCAGAGCTCACTCGGGCTGATAGTCGACGTAATATTGTTTGTTGGCCGCGATCTGCCAGACCTGGTCTGACACTTGACTTAGAGTTTCATTGGAACAGCCGTTGACATACACTGGCAGTTGAAAGGCTTTGGGTCGCGGATAGGCTATAGTGCCCAATGTGATGAACAAACAGAGGCCAACCCCTGACACCAGTCCTATTAGCGCTCCCTTAAACCAAGTTTAGCACAATTAGTATACAATTAGTCTATTAGTGTTGAGATTCTCTTGAGATCAACTTGAGATTCTAAATTGTCAACAATCACTGCAATCACTCATTATTCGGAGTGATTGGACGAACAAACTCACGAATGCATTAGTATAGGGAAAGAATATTCCCAAACAGAAGAGTGCGAGCAGTGGACCAGTGATCGAACCGCTCAATCCGTACGAGGCCTGGAGTACTGTTCCGAGTCGTCCGACAACGAAAGCAATGCCGATCGCCAGCACTCCGTAACTGACCGCTAGTTAGCAATGGCTGATCACTTGCAGTCAAACAATGTATGACAATGTTGTCTACCTATCAGTTTGGTGATCATCAGTTGCTTGTTCTCTTTTATATCTCTGAAATAGCTCTTGAAGAAGTCATCCCAAGTGACAGTGGCAAGAGCATTGAAACCAGATGATAGAGTACTGATTTGGTTGCAAGAATCAAAAACTAATTAAACTAAGAGTATTTCAAATTATCACCTTAGTGAACCGCTAAAGACACAAGAAACAAACAATCCAGGCAGTCCTTTGAACATGGACAATTTTTGCATGGTGAAAAAGGGCAATAACTGCAATAACCCAATGATATCAGATTGGCCTACATCACAAAATGGACTGACCTGGTCATGTTTTTCGATCAGTTTTAACGAGATTGGGTCACATTTGTAGTAAACGGCGAATATAACGACTCCGCACCAAATGGCTGTTCCACTGATGAGCCAAACGCCTGGGATATTCCAATAGAGGGTTCTTTGGAATAGTTTATTAATGAGATATCGGAACCCAAACGACAACAACAAGTCATCGACTTTTACTTTTTGGCTTTGGAAGTCGAGCCCATACAGCAGTACCGCTGGACCTGAGTTTGTTTGCAGCAATAGGTTCCGGTCCATCCCGTGAGAGTGCCCATGAAGACCGCCCAAAATGTGTCGCCTCTATAGAGACTGAAGTCGGGACTATAGGACAAACACAGTTTTAGTTTGTGATACATTACTTCGTCAGCGAGTGTGTGGACAAACTTGAATATAACTAGTCTGCTGTTGTCATATGCTATCCTCCAGGGCTCGACCAAACTGCCCACTTCTACCGACCCGGCGATCGCAACCATGAGAAGTCCACTGAACATAAGGACGGTTTGGAGCACATCTGTCCAAATGACCTGATCGTGAGGTGCGATATCATATCACGATTACATCAAACCAATGACACTCTCTCTAATCAATACCGCTTTTATTCCTCCCTTCCGAAAATGGAATACAATATATATTATTGAAGTTATTATTATAACCACTTGCAACTAGATTAGATTACCATGGATGTGTAGAAGGTGCAGATCACACCGACCACTGGCAAGATAGTAAATATTGAATAACAAGTTTCAATTGTTATGCATCAGTGCTGACCTAAGATTGATGTGTTCACTGATATTGGAGTTACTGTTGAAAACGAATAAATATAACGAGTAATTAATACTGGTGAGCATCATCACTGGCAGTGTAGTGCCATGCTCATATGCTCATATGCTCATGTGCTCATCTTACCAGATGCCAACGCCAGGGCAGGGCCATAGAGAACAACTCCCAGGTATGGCAACTGATGAATGAATAATCAGAATGCGTATTACAATTATTTAAATAATGTCTCATTTATTTAAATATTTTTAAATTGAAATTATGTTCTCTTTGTTTGTGTTAACTATCAGTAATACACTGTATTAGTGGAAGATTACAATTTGGAAACGACTCCAATACTATGCGGTGTAATTGGTAACAATGTTTGTCTCAAACTTATAACTAATATGATTAGCTGTTAGCACACTTTCCCAGCAATTTAGACCTGGAAAAGCCTATTCGTAACTAATCACATGACTTTACAACTTTCACTAACGGTTAATGGCAAATGTGAGATGTGATAAGTCAACTAAAGCCATGTCAATGACTGAAATGAGCTTTCCTAATGACAATGTCATACCGTGCACATGATGAATCCAAGTGAGCCAAATATTCTGACCACATTCAGTCCAAAACGTCGCAACAAATACTAGCGATATATGATAGCAAGGATTAGAGCTGTTGTGTGGTTGTGCTTGTGTGTTGCATTGGTCGCATACCTTGTGGACACTGGTCAGATTGAGCTCGTAGTAGACCGGCATAAATACATTGGCCGCCAGACAGACCGCAATTGTGAACGAAATCAAATGAACCCAATATTGAGTTCCCTTTTAGAAAAATAATGTTTAATTGTTGACCAGTTTTATATCCATTAGAATTAAATGACCATTGGATTTGTTTAAATCTTAAACTATCTTATTAGATTAACAGATAACAGATTAATCAGGTTTGATATTGTGTTAGCCTAGGAGACAGACCAAGACGTCTTCCATAGTTGTTTCAATTGTCGAATTATTGAGTGTCTGACCACTAGTTTCCTATCTTTTCCTATTACTCATTCTTATAATATTTGTATTGAATAAACATTATGTGGTCTAATCTAATCTAATCTAACCTAATCTTGTATACTTTTCAATTAGATAAATCATTTCCAACAATTTTAACTGATAAATACAAATTGGATGAACTTCAGTTAGACTTTTGGAGTTTAATCAAGTACATCCACCCCAATATAACATCTTATTCTCATTTCTACAGATGACACCTATTAGAATGGTTAAATTGTGCGTGTTCAAATTAGATTTGAGCACAATTGGTGTAATTATGGGACAAACTCGATAACTTGATTACTCACATAGAGGTATATCTCTGAGGGCACCCCCAGTATTGTGTTGGACGAGAGGAACGACGCGACCAAAGACATACAGACCGGGAATAAGTCCAGTTTGCGACCGCCGGTCAGGAACTCACTGTTCGACTTATTCTTGCGGTCCTTCCACGCGAAGAACACTCCGACGAAAGCCGAACACAATAGGAACAGTGCGAAAACGACATAGTCTACAAATGAAAACGTCTTTTCAATCATTTTACTCAATCACTGCTGTAATCCAAGAATTGACTGAAGAATTCGATCGAATGCATGAGATTTCACTCAAACTCTATCCAAATGTGTGTTTATATTAAGTGTCGAGAAGTGAATCAAAATATAAATGATATGATCGATAAATAACTTAACGACTGATCACTCAATAGCTGCTCATTAGCTATAAATATGATACTTATAGCTATGATTACCGTATTATCTCTTCGCCAGAGATGCGGATGAGTCGGACTCAACGGTGATGTCACTGATGGACAACTGTCAGTCACTGCCAGTCGCACTCTGACCAGCAATAGCGAGGTATTTGCGAGCACTGCCAAAGTGTAGAGCTATTGGTGGTCATTGTCTGCCAGAGTGTTGTCTGTGTAAACGATAGACTGTAATAGTTGTCTATTGCATATAAAATAACTAGATCACTTTTTTAATGTGGTGTAAATCTCGTAATAATATTTATTTAGTCTACATTTATTTAGTAATTGGTAGCAAATCAAATTCAAGCATAATCAATTTATTTATAAGTACTTGTTAGAATATCTTTCTTACACAATGTCCGATGTGTTTGATTTCGCCGAGAACTTGGCTATTGTAGACTTTCGGAGACTCATCGCCTCCTTCGTCAGCAACTGTTTCACAATTGAATGAAACAAAGGTTTTTGGTTGGGAATGAATCGGTTGGAGGCAGCGGAGAGCAAACTGACTGACTGACTGACGTTTGACCATCAGCTTGCTTATTTTGGCATAAATATTCCAATTGTAATTCTGTTGAAGTTCCATTCATTTGTAGTTCTGTTTTGTACTACAACTGGATTGCTGTTTAGTTGTGCCTCATAAATAGGTCATAGGTCAGAGTCTTGGACATTGTGTAAGATATTCTTGCAAGTAATTACAAATATGTCCAAACAGTCGACATTAAAAACAATCAATTTATTCTATTTAGAATACATCCAGTATTGGTGTGAAATGACAAGTATTAGTGTCGAGATGAACAAAGTATATCACAATATAAAATTTACAATTCTTGTCTAGATTGTTTTACCTGTTAATGATAGGATTAAATGATTGCTAACGTCAGAGAATTTTAAAGAGTAGTCGAGCTAAAATAATTTTCATTGCGATATCTAATCAATTTGTATGCTCGCCAATTGACAATTCAAGCACACATTCAATTGACTGTTCACTTGACAGTGCACTACCGGTATATCATTACATGGAAGTAACGCCTTATGATTAGAGTGAGCAGACGTTCTTAAAATTTAAGAACTGTTCTTAAATTAAGCAATTTGTTCTTATTTATTTCAAAAACTTTTCCATAGAAATACATTAGCCGTTCTTATTTCCTTGGTCAAAATATTGCAAATATTGATTTTCGTACTTATTTTTCGCCAAAAATT
>JAQGBE010001691.1:0-10265 GCA_034698225.1 Scheloribates latipes | reverse complement strand
TTCAGTAAATTCTGATATCGAATACGGATTGTAATCCAATTGCAGATAATCAATTCATCTATTAAGATTCAGAATGTAAGCACAAATCCGACTCAACGTTTAATCCAACATCAGGTACAGTATAAATTCAAAAGGCCTGCAGATTCCCATTCTTGGTATAATGTATTTTCAATGAGAGTTCATTATTTTGAACCTTAGAATCTGCACGCCTTTTGTAAAACCTGTACATCAGGTGTGTTCAGGTAATCATGTCTAATGATTTCCGGAAGTGATTGGAATTCACAAAGACTTCGAAATTCGAAAAAGATTACACAATATTGAGTGCGATGAGATTTCCAAGGTTATCTAGTAAATATGTCACTTATCACGGTGCAAGAGGTGCATTAGAAGACTACCCATTTGTTCGCTTCTCAATCTTTTCATCTTTTCACTGATTAATATATTTGAAAAGAGAATAAAAGCCTTTGATTGGAATCGATTCAGACATCGAATCAATTTCATTATGTTTCGTACCATTGTTTTACTGTCAGTCACAGTCTTGGCTTCGGTCGACTGCGACCTCCAAGACTTCGTCGATAGAGACGCCTTCCTATTGGCTCAACAGTGGAACAACTCTTTGCTGGAACCACCGAAAGAACTTTACAATCGAATCGTCAGCGAATTGGCTGCAGTGAGGAAAGCGTATCCCGAAGTGTCAGCCATTCAGCACAACCCAACATTTGTGCCTGGCAAGCTTGTCTGCTATAATATCGATTACCAGAAATTGAATGACAGCAAAGAGTTTGGAGAAATCAGAGTGGAGGGCATCGGCAGCAAAGTGCATGGTTACGACCAGGTTGTGGTCACATTCACCAAACCATTCAATTCTATGAGTTTGCAGCCGTCGCTAATCACCAGATACGGCAAATCCAACAATGAGTCTGAAAACTATTGGGACTGTAATTCTGTGAGCCATTGGGGCGCTCAGAGTCTGATCCAGAGATCACACTTCGGTGGCAGTCCGGACCCAATCCTCTATGACTTTGTGATCGTACGCTGTTTCGCACCGCAAGTCTTCGACTGTCCCGACGCCAAGCGATGGTCGTTTGAGATCGAAACCGATGCCAAGACCGGACATATTAGTGTCAAGCGTCGTGCCATCGGTAACAATCACGAGTCTTCCACTGTTGAGCATAATTAAATGGTTAAAATGATAATTCATCAGAGTCAAATTGTTTCGTTTTTGTTTTAGCCTTTGTTTAATAAATAAAATTATTCATCAATATCAATTACAAATGTTTAATGACTATTTAAAATGTCAAATAGATATGCAAGGGATTGATTGTGTTGTTCACATTGATTCAGTAAAAATTGCACCGAACAGCGACTTTTGTGTCTCTTCATTGAGAAAAATTCAATCTTTGGCTACAAAGAGGACTCAATTGAGAAGACTGTCTGTAAGTGAAGCGATGATTCTTTGCGTTTCGGTTTAATACGAAAACAATTATTCTCTCAATTCTTGCCATTCATTCGAATGCTTTCTGTTTTCTATTATCCAGTCCTCACTTAAGAGCAGTGACAATGTCTTCAATCTATTGCAACAATGGTTTGTGAAATATATCACTGTTTGGGATAAACACAAACATTTGTCACAATAAACGACAACAGAATTCCAGAAAACAAAGTCTAAATTTTTAAAACAGAGTTATCGACCGCTCTATCGCTTGGATGGCAACAAAGATTCGACACAATGTTCTGTCGATTATCTCTCTCATCATTTTTAGCACTGATAACTTCCTGAGGTCTTCCAATTCAGACAATTAGTTTTCCTAAAACAATTGAAGTCAACATAAAAAGTCAATTAAGAGATAAAGAATATCACAAATGTATTAACTGTCGAATACACCATCAATCTATCAATCACTACATGATTGACCAAGTTGTACCTGTTTGTCTCGGTTGACATTGTGAATATGGAGAGCAAAACTCAAGAATCGAGTGATAATAATGAAAGTAAAGACAGTGATGTCAAGAGTGGCCAAGAGGTGACAAACAAAGGCAAAGACGAGACCGACAGCGGTGGGAGTGGGGGAGGATTGGGCCCCAAAATGATATCGACAATAGTGGGCAGTGTTGTTCAATATTTCGCATTCAACGCATACTTGGGTTCGAAAGTGGCCAATGAAACAGACCAGGGATGGAGAATAGCAGATATGGCGCTACTAATTGTTTACAATGTGGTAATGGTCTGTCTGATAGTGTGTTGCATCAGTTGTACATTCTGTGCCTGTTGTGCCTTGCTGACAAAGTTCAAGTTCAAGAGGGCCAAAACAAACTACGATAGCCAAGTCGAAGAGAGTTCTATTCCTAACGGTATAGTTAAAAGTAGTGACCAAATTGCGATTCCAATGCAGAATCTCGAAGTTGGCAAGGACAAGTCAACAAAGTTATGAGCTGATTATCAGTTGGTTTCAATTATTCGCTCAACATTTGAAACGTCCTGTTTTGATCAACCTTGATCATGACTCGTGTCTGCAATTGCCTCACTCTATTATTCAATAATATTGATGTCAATATGATCATTGATGATCAATATTTATACCCTTATTGATGTGACAATGAATGGATAAACACTGATGGATAAACTTGTTATAAAACAGTTGATTCAATGAATTAGGCCATAATATGGTAGAGTTATTTGTTCAGAACTAATAATTATCACTCCAACAAGAATTTAAAATGGAAATTGAATCAATGAATCGATAGATAATAATAATATTATGTGTGAAATCACAAACAATGACGATCCGGATCACAAAGAAAGTGTTGTTCGGGTCAATTGCAGTGCCAATGGTTTTGCAGTTCATTTTATTCGACAGTTATTTGATGATAAAGATAGTGAACGAAAAGGATGGCATCGGAAGAGTGTTCGATACGATCGTCGATGTCGTCTATAACATCGTTATGTTAGCACTCGTTATATTCATCACTTCTTGTAAGCGCTGCCGATTCTGCAACAAGAATCAATCAGCAATTGACAATCATCAAGCTCAAAGTGATAACATTTATGTACAGAGGACATTTAGAGTCTGTGCAGATTCTAAGGTTCAAAATAATGAACTCTCATTGAAAATACATTACTTGCAGTTCAGGAATGAGAATCTGCACGGACTTTAAATTTCTACTGTACTTTCTGGTAAACCTAATGTAACATGAGCCCTCAAAATTGACTAAATACCCTTTGAGTTTTTAAAAATGTTAAACAAAGGTTTTGGACCATCATTGCACCTTGTTTGACCAGTATATGATATTTATCTCATTATCTCAATATCTCAATGATTGTGATTCTATAGTTTGTGCAAACAATAGACACAAATGTGAATCAATCAATGATTGCCATTAGGATTGCAATCAAAATGGGTGTAAATTGGTTTAGGTATGATAGCCCTTAATAATCAAAGTCAATTTGTGATTTATATAAATATGAAATCATGTTTAGTCAGTCATAAAGATGCCGAATCAGTCCACTGCTGGCCCGAGCGAGTGGTGTAGTGGCGCGAAATGTGCCGTCAGATTATTCATAACAATACTTCAGTTCCTGATATTCAATGCCTTCTTCGCGTGGAAGTTGTCTGTGGAGACCGACCCGGGATGGAGGACCGCAGAGATTGTCATCCTATCGATTTACAACGGCATCTTCGGCCTCATGATTGTCGTGGTCTGTGGTGTCTGCTGTTGGGCAGGTCTTGTCGACTATCGTAAGCGGAGACGACAAGTGAGGAGTGGGGCCGACAATGGCATCACTGGAATCCCGAATCAGACAGACTTCAGCAGTCAATATGCAAACGTGTATTCGGTGTGAATATCAATAGCGAGTGAATCCGTGTTTTATTGGCGAATAAATGTCACAAATAATCCGATTGTACGGAAATTTTCATAACAATAAACAATATTTATAACTTCATAAACCAGACTCTTTGAAATCAGCAGATAAGTCGCCTAATTGTGGCAGCCTTGGTGATCAAGATATAAGGGCTGAGTCTACTTATGTCTAATACTATAAAAATTATTATGTTATGGATTATTCTAGATGGCAAGGTCACTCCACGACGATAGCTGTCATGACACACTCGTCGCGCTGTTTGGCTGACGTCTACACTCTTTGGCAATTCGTCAATCCGTCAGATGACCATGCCATGACCATGCCATTTGCCACTCGCAGATTTGTGACTTTTAAATTGACTTAATTACTTGTTGTGAATACAATTGATCTAAATCTGATGTAATCACAACATCACGTTTGATGTGCGATTCCCTGGTTTATTGCCGTGTTATCATCAGGAAAATAACCATGATCACCATAAGAAGACAGTTTTTATATAGCTTTGACTCCACTCTGGTCTTTAATTAACCTTTTATTGACTCCATTTAATGGTTTATTATTCTACTTCTACAGAGAATTCACTTTCGATTCTAGAATTTCAGTCAACTGTCGCAAACTGTCGTCAGTAGTTCACCAATGTCTGAGTGAACTCGGCAATTCTGGCACAACTCTCGCACGACTCGGTAATTCAGTGAACTGACAGGTCATTTGGTGGGCTTCGGTCATGTATTGCGACCGAACAGTGAAAAACCTAACGCTTATAATCATAACAATAGTGACACTAATAGTGTTGAATGTGTTGGTCGGCATTCAAGTGACTCGCGATGACCGACAACTGGCGACTGTGATCTCCATCGGAGTCATATCGAACCTCATTCTCGTCCTCTTTCTGGTCCTCTCTGTCCGACGCTTTTGGCTTCAGTACGGCCTCATCGATGACGACCGACTCTTCCGGGAGAACCAGCGCCGCAACAATCAGGCGATGGCCGACAATCACAAGCGATCCTTTCACAACCCGATCACTATTTGAGAACATTTTCTAATTATGTTTTTCATTGTAAAATTAATTACATTAAATTAATTGCTGTAAAATAATATCGCGTTAAGAATTTATATAATCCGGACGTTTTTCAAATGTATACAATTTCATTGTTTGAGCTCAAATATTAAATTTGATCGTGGTGTTTGCACTGCACTTCAAAGTTTCTTTGTCAGTAAGTAACAAATGATCCAAAGCTCTTTCAACTAAGTGATTAATTGCATGGCAATCGTTAGATGAATTTGGCAAGGTGCATTGTTGCATTGTGCATGTTATGCCCCGATAAATGACTTAAAGTTAATCGCAAAACCAATGACAAGTCCTTCACTGAAGGATAGTGAGAAATTTGAGCTAGTATAAAGTGTATTAACAGAACTTAATTTGACCCGATTCGAACAGATTTTGGTTTCAATCTTGTTCTTAGTTCTCTCTATTGACGACATAACTGATATTCGAAACGATACACAGGTTTTGATATAATTCTTATAATTTTCTTAGAAGCGAATCAATTGAAACAAATGAATGCAATTCTCTTCAACTGGTAATCGGAGATCACTTTCCTTGAGACCAAATGAATAAACAGATTCCTCGGCATATGATTTCAGTGGCAATACTATTGATCGCTATTTAAACCAATATTCCTGTAACGCAATCATCACATCAGCGGATCCTTCGCTCCGATCCGATCCGATAGTTCTCATTGGCTCATAATCACAGATAATAAGCATTTGTATTCCGGAGCGTAAGCTTCGAGTGATTTATTAGTGATGACTCCTAATAAGAATCGCTTTTATGTTTCGCTTTCTATTCTAATCCTCTGTTATTCAGGCATTCAATGTCTGAATAAAGAGGTGTACGAAGACTCAGTCGATGATGGCCTCGATATTGCGCCCGACGTGGCCAGAGATGCCAAATCGGATTTCCAAATGAAGATCAGTGTCGTTAATAACACCGTCAACGACACTGAAGCCAATAATCCTCACAATCAGTCGCTTCCCGACCGGATTGACCGGACCTCCACTTCAGCCCCCGTTCGTTATCTGGATATCAAATTGGGTGACACTAAACCACAATTGAGTCGCAAGAAAATGAAATCCAGACTCAACCAGAAACAGATATCGCCGGCACTCATCCAATCACCCAAACAAATGGTCGCTACGACTGATTCAGTCTTCAACACAACTTTGAGTCCGAGTCCAACCACAACGACTGACATCTCTATCCAAACCACTACTACTGATACCTCGAGTTCGACCTTAAACACGGAAACCTCTGCCCCGTCCACAACCAGCCAAACTTGGTTGGCGTGGTTGCACCGCAATTCTCAGGCCTCTACTTCATTGGTAACAATCGAAGCAAGCAATTCGACCGCAATTCCCACTTTGCAAGCAAACAATGAATACACAATGAACTGGACAATACCAGTCACAACCACAACGATAGAAAACTTGGAAGTAACACAAAAAGATGTCTCACCGACAATACCTGATTCTATTTCTGATGAGACTGAGACTCCTATTACAGACCAACCGCCCACTCCTTCATTGAACTTAACCACTATATGGAGAGAAGGAATTGAGTTGCGATCACAAGATATAAAATTGGGAATCGGAGCGAACGCGACACCCGAGTGGACACAAATTACTTCTCCAACCACCATGACTATGGAACCGGTAATGAACTCGAGTGAAACAACACAACCAAACACTACACCAAATGAAAGGCTTGTCAACAAAGTTATCAATGAAACAGAACTTGAGATCCAAACAAGAAAACCAGTGAACCACGCGATTGACCAAACTTTCGACGACATGGAGGCTAACGACAGCCAAAGCAAAAACTTCACGGAAGACCATCAGGTGATGGCAAACGTGGACACCAATGAACACCATCGAGAGGACCAGCAGTTGAAGCTATTAGTGGACAGCGATGACGACGACATCACTCTTCCGCCCGGTGTAGACATTGGTTTGGGAAGTGATATATTGCGAGCGAAGCCTATTGCGAAACCACTCCAATTTAAGCCAATGTTACCAATGTTACCCTTGCACATGAACCCACCTTTCACTCCCTTTCAGGCCTTTCAGTCGCTCCCACCCCAAAAGTATTTGCCGCCAATTCACCAAATATCACCTCGAGTTCCAGAATACCCCGGGTATCAGACAATTTGGGTGCCGATTCAACTGGAGAGAGACCCGCAAGCACTGAGTCAACTGTGGAAACACATGAAAGCGCCCAACTTCATAGAGAGGGGTCATATCAAGAACGAGCCCACTCTGACGGACGGCAGGTCTAGCAGTTGGTGGCGTCGACCGCAACCCGACTACTGCTTCGAGTCGGTGGTAGTGCAGCGCAATTGCGTGGATCGACGGCCGCGGAAGACGTGGTCATACAATGCGGCCGACGAACACTGCTATCGTTACGTCGACTACTGCTCGACCGATAAAAGAAATTCTTTCAACACTTTACACGACTGTCTCATCTCCTGCTGGAGAGCACATGTCTGACCCGACAGATCAGTATTTACTTAAACCACTGTTTTATTATTTGTTTTTAATATTGTCAGACATTATGAGTGATATAAGAGTACAATAAAATGTTTAGTTATCTGGATCATGCGATCACATATGCGCGGTGCAGTTTGCGAAGACACTTCTGTCGAGTTCGTTGAAGTATCTCTTATCGGCACACCTGAGAGGTCCGCTCACCTTAGCTTTGAACTGACTGTCGCCGTCGAACAGCCATTTGAGGTCACAATCGCAGTGGACTTTATTTCCTGCAACAATCGAGATAAGCGAGATTAGTGTCAATGCTATTTGTGCAGTTCGAGCTCGCTCAAAATAGTGCACAACACTTTCATCAATCTTGTGATCTGTCTTGTGGTGATTAACCTGGGATGAAAAGATTCGCGTCAAGTGGACCGCAAATAGCTGTGCTATTTTAGTCCATGATCAAAGATCATGTAACATCAGGATCACATGCTCGTGATCTAGTGTTCATTTCGATATTACCTTTCGCAAGTTCGGCTATTGTGCAATCTTACATTACCTCTGATTGTGATCTTGGTATTGTCATATTGCAACATATTTCTGTAGGTATTGCAATCGAGAATGGTCAGATTGTTGAACGATATGTCCAAGTTCACCGGCCGCATCAACCCTGCAAATGCTTCCTCAGAAATGGATACAATCCTATTCAACCTGATATTAATTTTAACAGGGTTATATCGCTTAAGGCTATTGTTTCTCATTACGAATGAGTTATTCTGAATATTTTCTAGCAAATTTTCGCTAAGATCAATGTAGTCCAGAGAGATGAGGGGCAGAAAGGCGAATTGACCAAGATATTTGATGCGGTTGCGAGCGATGGTCACCTGACTCAACCGGGTCTGGTTGGCGCTGAACGCAAAGTCCGGGATGACTTCGATCTGACAAATTGTGACAATCGTTAGAGCAGTTATTTGCTAATTATCTGTGTCAATTAGCCTGAATCCAGTCCTAAGCCAGGTCTAATAAGTGGCATTAAGTGAGTTAATCAAGATCAATTTGGTTTTACTAGTTATACAACTTATTTGCTGAGCGCTAAACCAGTCGGCAATCATTAGTACGAGTGATCTGTCGACGGCTTTGTTTGCACTGACTCTGACTGACTCGGGATTGGATGCAAACCATTTGCAAATGCGTCGGCGAATCCAATTCAGTCAATATTGACTTTACCTGATTGTCCTCCAAATCCAGATCAGACAAACGGACCAATTTTGAAATGGCTCTGAACAGAGAGTCACTCGTGTTTACTGACGTCGATATGATTCTCAACGTCTCCAAAGTCTGTTCCGAACTCCACAGAGCGTTCTCGTCGATCGCTGTCAGACTTTTCACGTCCCGAATGTTTATCATTTCGAACGACACCTGATTTAAGCCAAGAGTCAATTAATCTGATCTGATCTGACAGTTCCAGATCTGAGATCTCACATATTTAGCGAAATAAGGGCCCAACTGAGTGATGCCAATGCTGTGCATCATATAAAACGAGTGCATTACTCGCGTCTCATTGATCTGAGCGAAGGTGATGTCGAATGTGGTTCCGTTCGTGTAGTCGCAGGTGATGTCGGACTCCGAGACCCGACAAAAGCATCTGAATTGGTCGGCACACGACTGGCCCGACCGGACGGTCGCAAATATGTGGCATATAAAGGCCAAGAATAAACTGGTCTTCGGTTGCATAGTTGGTTGCATTCAATTGAACTCAAATATCAGCTCTCAATCAGAAGCTGTTTAAATACGATTCGACTCCAGTTTCTCGAGTCTTGAGTCGAATCGAATGGAGATGAAGGGATAAGCCAAGTATGATGATAGTCGCCATAGTCTGCTAACCTGACGGGGGTATAACAACATTTGCCAGACAGGCCAGCCTTGTACTGCTCCTCTCCCTGGCCATTCCCGTTCCACTCCATTCTGTGTACAAATATTTCGGTGACTTATAATCTTTCTTTCAAAAAGCATTCAAACATTATTCAGCTCAGCTCAGTATCAATCAAGAAAATTGTTTTAATTATTCCCAACTTCCAGAAATACTGTCAATCAATAGGTTACATAATTCCGTTATTATAATAATGACTATGGTACTATATCATCGTGGTTATGCTCTTTTTGTACTCTTTTTAAAGAGATGCCACCACAAAAATTTTAATTCTGTATATATAATCTATAATTAACAATTCGCAATTTTGCATAATTGCACTTCGAATTTGGACAATTATTAGTCTTTCTATTGATGCAATCGCTGTCCTCGACCACTAACATAGCGTTCTCGCGCTTTCCGTTTGTTAGCGAATCGCTATAAAAGCTATTTATATATTCGAAATTCTCTGTCTTTCGTATTCATCGCTCTTTCGAGAAGTTTGTCTTTGAATAAAACTTTCGTTTTCTAACCGTTTTCGCTATTCTTCGTTAACGAACCGCTTCTTCGAGATCTTAAACCGAAGTTTACGGTTCAATATATAAACAGTTCTCATTATCTGATTATATAGATAGTTAGGAGTTTAGAAGTTATTCTATTCCCCAATAGGAGATATTTAGAAGTTAGGAAAATCGAAAATAATTTTAATAATGGGTTCCAGATTGGTGTCTTGGATCAAACGAAAAATTACCTAGCTGGCCAGAATAAGAATGATATACAAATAGTTTGGAAGTGGCTAATCCACCCCTTTTAGGTGGATTTTGGCTGACGCTTAAAAAATTAAAATCATCTCGATAGTAATAAATATAGTTGGCCAAATGTGGCTCGAAAAAAGGTAACGGTATCTACCCTGTTGACGTATCTTTTATCAACTTATAAAACTTTAACTAACTGCTGGAAAATTTG
>JAQGBE010001690.1:0-10266 GCA_034698225.1 Scheloribates latipes | reverse complement strand
CCAGGTTAATCTCTTTACAGTTGAGTAAAACAGTCTAGCAAGACTTAAAATTAGAAAATTGACAAAGGTCTTGAATATTAAGAATTGTTTAAATCAGGGATAGGCAAGCTCGTGTTTGAAGTGAGCAAACAGACGATAACCTTGTTAATTTGCGCCAAAGCTAATCAGATATTCGCGGTGTGCGACGACCACTCGGACTCATTCTTGATGTGACCGATGCGGAGCTTCTTGTTATCAATCAAAGACTTGAGATCGATGTCCGCCGGATAGAGCCAGACGTCGCGGCCGTCTTTGACGCCGACGCTGACCACTCCGGGCAAGTCATCGGAACTAATCTTGAAGTAGAACATGACTTTATCCTTATTGTCTTGGACAAATGTGGTGCCACCGCCCCAGTTGTTGACCAAAATCTCTTCCACATCAAACTCGCCGGCCATCGAAGTCATGTAAACTCCTTTTCCATAGTGGGCATTGGTCTCAGAGGCACCGATCCGCTTGTCATTGATAATGCCCAGCATTCCCCAGAAATTTGTGTAGTGGTAAAGTTGAGGCATTGTCTCCGATCTGTTTCCTATCGAGTTCTGTGATTGTGTTTCGAAGACTCTTTGATTTAATTCTATACTTGTCTGTGATTATTGTTATAACAATATTATCATATAATTAGTTTACCACTTAATTATCTCACAAATCAAATCAAACGATGCCGTAAAGTGTAATTATATGAACACAGAACATACCATAACATACCAAGGCTAAAATACTTTAATGAATGTGTTGTGCAATCGCCGCATATCTTTTAAATCGTTCTAATCTTTAATTATGTTAATGTTTTCAAATAAATCAATACAAAATATAGACTGAATCAGAATCAGCTGAATATAGATTTTTCAAATAGATGATCAATAACTAGTCTGAGGAGTGATTTAGGTTTTAACGATATTCTTAACGAATGATTTCATTGAACTCTCTGTTAGTAATGATATGACTGATTATAGCGCTTAAAGTTATAAAAACACTGCAAGTCTTGAAATACGAGTTGTGATGAACTTTATGTTTAAGTCGATTCCTGGCGTAGGCAATGAGATTCGATGGACAGAGAGTTCTGTTATGGCAACTCTCAAATAAATAAATAACTGAATCGCGAATAAACTTTTCAAAATCAAAATCAAAACCAGAATTTGTTTTTAAAGATATCTTAACGGAGAGAAACATTAATCATCGAGAATACGAATTAATCTTTAAAATTAAAATCTAGTTTAAGATCTATTCATAATTAACTGTCTATCACAGTGTTATAACTTATAAGCCATTATAAATTAATTAGACAAACACGAGCCCATCCTTGCTAACAATTGTGCTTTCAGGCGCACTGACAATCCCATGTCAGCTACGGCCCGGTCCTCGGCCTCGTCGCCCATTCTCATCGATTCTCGCCCACTGTTGCCATTGGGCCACCGCTGGCGCCATCGCATGGAGGCGTCGGTTTGGGCGCTGGCGCTGGCCTTCGCTCTATTGAGTGGATGTGACTGACTGTGACTGTGACTGACTGGATGTGAGTGACTCACTCACTCACTCTGTGCTCACTCGCTCTCAGCTGCAGTGCTGCAGTCACTCCAGGCCTGCATCACATCCATTGCCTGCTATTAATAACTTTGAAGCGATTGAAGTGATATTATCTGAAACCAAAAGCAATTCAAACGTTTCCTTCGATAAGGAAAAAGTGATTCTTATTTCCTTAAAACTAATAACTATTCCGATTAAAAGCAATATAATTGCCTCCACTTTCATGTATTGTCCACCTCTTGAATCGGGTCACCACCCGATGGACTACATTCCGTCCGACACATCGCTCCCAAAATAAGACAACGATTACACTCATCTCAATGGCTAAGAAGAGCTCACGACTAAAAGACTGAAGACCTGGACAACCCGTTGACGAAGCGGCCACCTGTGCGACACTGATGTCTGGCCGCCTCAAGACCGAGAGACTGACGAACAAGCACAGTTGCATGACACTTTTACAGCATGCATCGCTCATCTGCATCACTCTCCACCTTGGTCAGTCACAGGCCAACTCTAACATTTACCATAAGACAGGTAATTCACAATTATAGTGACAATTATTTAGTTGACATAGTTTACCGATTTGTGTGCACCTTATGGTCGCCACTCAGCAGAAGAACTGAACTATGATTTACAGTTAATATCTCCAATCAATTGCAACTTTCAGAACCTCTCCAAGAGTTTTCTCATCACCAACAAGTTGTTCCCCAATTATTTCCTCCGCTCATTCAAAACTTGAACAAGGTAATGACGAGTATATTTGATAGTCTAGTCACTGATTTCGACTGTGTTAGCAGGGCCATTCAATTTACGAAAAGGATTTGAAAATTAGTTTAATAGCGTTTAATAAATCATTTGATTTGGAACTGACGAGAAATGAAGAGCTGATTGCAAACAATTATTTCGAAAGACATGATAACAACGGATCGCCTGTCATATCGACTCCCCATTCAAATGTATTTTACTAACCATTAATCAATTAATTGATTGATTGACGATTGCCTTACATTCGAATCATATCCAGGCCACAGACCATTGTCACTATAGGGGCAAAATTGCCAATAGGACTAACTCATGGGTTGCCATCTCGATCTGCAGTCGACTTATTAGTGGCATTTTCAGCGATGGACAAGAACTCTATCACATTCACCCGAACGAAAACAGCTCTTCAGTATATGTGTTCAAAGATAGTGATCGAATTTCAGAATTCAAATGCGGTAATACACAAGATTTTGGATAATCTACAACATGTTGACATAAATACTCGATTTTCTGTTAGGCTTCACAAACCAGTCTTTGCCGAAAATGAGAACTAATCGCTCCAAGAGATCAATACCAGATGCCTACAACAGTGACAGCACTTCCCGATATCTCGAGTTGTTGATTGTCAACGACTACCAAGTAGTATGTGTTTGCTGTCATTCGAAACACTTTTAAATCAAAAGTTTTGACATTTGTTGATAGTTTAGTGGAAACAATAAGAGAAGAGATCTGGTGTTTGAACGAACCAAACGAATCGCTAATATAGTGAATGCCGTGAGTCTATCAGAGCTGATCCACAACTTGCATATCACTCATGTTTTTATCATCTTCTTACAGCTCTATAATCAACTGAATATAATCGTGGTATTGGTAGGAGTGGTCATATGGAGCGAAAGGGATGAGATCGCTCTCTCGAGTGATGGCGATAAGACACTGAACAACTTCCTGCGCTACCGTCGCGATCATCTGATCCGAGAGCACATGCACGACAACGCGCAACTCATAACCGGCTGGTCGTTCTCCGGCGGTGTTGTCGGCAAAGCTCTGAAGCAATCGATTTGCACTTTTGAATACTCGGGTGGAGTGAACACCGACCGCAGCAATGTAACTAGCATAGTGGCCACCACTCTAGCCCACGAGTTGGGCCACAACTTCGGCATGGACCACGACCAGGCCTGGTGCACGTGTCCCGACCAGAGGTGCATCATGTCATCGTGGTCCACCGACGTCACGCCCAAGCATTGGTCCTCCTGTTCCAGAGATGCGTTACACCAGTCGTTCAAACAAGGAATGGATTACTGTCTGCATAATAAGCCCTTCAATTTGGTCGGACCTGTCTGTGGAAACGGAATCGTCGACACTGGCGAGCAATGCGATTGCGGACTCAAGAAGAGCTGTGATACCAAGTGCTGTAATGCCACTACTTGTCAATTAATTCCCGGTGCAGAGTGTGCTGTCGGCTCGTGTTGTGATAAGCATTTGTGTCGTGTTGTGGCTAAAGAGGAGCAGATCGCGTGCAGACCTGCGAAGAGTAGCTGTGATGTCACTGAATA
This sequence comes from Scheloribates latipes, assembly GCA_034698225.1. Classification (NCBI taxonomy): domain Eukaryota; kingdom Metazoa; phylum Arthropoda; class Arachnida; order Sarcoptiformes; family Scheloribatidae; genus Scheloribates; species Scheloribates pallidulus. Next base: position 6,388 of record JAQGBE010001690.1, on the reverse strand, counting down.
TTGCGATGGAGTCTCCGAATTCTGTCCGAACGACGTCAAGATAAAGGACGGCAGTCCGTGTCTGAAGGGCTCGGCCTTCTGTTATGACGGCAGGTGTGGCAGTCGGAAGGCTCAGTGCAGACTCTTGTGGGGCAGCACTGCCGAGGTGTCCAACGAGAAGTGCTATCACCAGAATACCAAGGGAACCATAAACGGCAATTGCGGTTATTTCAAGCAAAACAAGTCATATGTCAGCTGCGAGTCTCGGGACGCGACCTGCGGCCGACTTCATTGCTCCACTCAGAGCGACCAACTCAAGTTCGGCTCGGAAAGTGCGGCCATATTGGCAAGGTCGTACCTGCATGGCAACGATGGCCAGATACTGACGTGTTGCTCAGCATCAATTGACTTGGGCATTGAAGAGACTGACCCTGGAATGGTTCCCAGTGGGGCTAAATGCGGGCAAGACTTGATGTGTGTAAACCAGAAGTGTGTTTCTGTCGCACCCTTCTTGCAAATCGATGTCTGTCCGAACAACTGTAGCGACAACGGTCTCTGTGACCAAAAAGGTCGCTGTCATTGTCATTCGGGTTATGCAGGGGAGCGATGCGACCAAGAAGTGGTCAGCAGTGTCAAGATCGCCCTCTATGTCGTATTACTGGTCATTTTGCCGTTGGCTCTGGTCTTGACTTTTGTCGCATTCAAATACAACGAAGCAATCAAGACCTGGTGGTTCATTCAGGCCCGCAAGTCAGTCATCAAGAGAAGGGCCAGGAACATCGCCCGCCACAAGCCGTTGCGACCGCCGTCCAACTTCAACCTGCAGACAATGGACATCTCCAGTCCGATGCCGTTGGACGACACGCAAATGCAGGCATTGCTGTCACCCAAAGAGACCAATTCATCGATCAGAACCACTCGCAGTAAACGTCTGGAGATCTCAACGCCTAATGAGACACAAACCGAGAGTCTATTGCGCCCCAAAAGACCTGCTCCTCCGCCGCCGCCTCATCCGGGTTCTAGTCACTCGTCGCTCTCGCGTTCATCGAGTCGTTCATCTAAGCGGAGTTCACTTCCTCGTCCATCGCAACCGCCGCCCAGACCTCCCTTGTCTCACAACTCGAATCAAGCGAACAGTTCGGCCAAAGTGGCCACAGTCAGGCCAATGGACGTTCCGCAGGTCAAAGCAGACAACAAGACGTTTCCGCCACTGCCCAACACAAAGCCGACAAACACCTCGCGATTCAAAACTAACGCCAAACAGAGTTCTGTCGCCGGTTTGGCCAAAAAGTTTGATAACACGAGGCGTTGACCCCAACTCTGGTCTCCTGTGAGACAAACAATCGCTTCACTGCCGCACTAAAGCTGTTGTTCTATTGGTTTTCAATCGAGGTCTTCGTGATATGCATTGCTTGGCTGTCATAACAATCAAAATTATAAATCTATATCAAGTGTTGTATTGTATCTCAAAGTTTAATACTATTGAAGTTAAGGTGCATTTATTACAATATTAATTCTATTCATAGTATATTTTAAATTATAAAATGAGCTTGTAAAAGACCTCGATTGTGGCCTTAATTTGGCCTTAATTCTGTCCGATACATTCGATTGAATTGACCAAGTTCGTATTATATTTGTTACTCACATGAAACGCTTCTATACTAGTCCTTTGACTGAACTGAAATGTCAGATTCACTTAACTCAAACATTTAATTAGATAAAGAAATGTATAACTTATTTATTACTCGACTCTTTCATACCAGTCTCACTCATTAACCAAATATTGTTTAACTTGCTCATTTTAATTCGAGCCAAACGTTGATTAATTCCGCTTTTTATACCAAAGAATTACTTAAAGTGATGTTTTGACTGATACTTTTTTAGCACTCATTTATTTCACGAACTGTTTTGAATAATTGCATTGAATTTATAAGAATCTGAAATCAAAATAAAACAATGATTAATATCACTAATGTCGCCAAATCTATTAAACTGCTCATTTCTCTTGGCTCCTAACTTGGCAACTCTGCCCAATTCTGTCACTTATCAATCTAACAGAACAATAGCCATTCAAGTCAATTGATACAAAGCTATTATTTCAAAGTTAGCAATCATCAACATATTTATACACTATTCAAGTGATAATTTATTTAGACATTCTTGATAATTGATTATCGTATTTCGTGATTGTTTATTATCTCAGCCTTTAATGTTAAACATGCAGACCTCTGAAGGACAAGAATATATTGAAGTAAAATATAACTTGAATACTACAAGTAATCAAATGAATGCCAATTGACTAGCTAAATGTCAAAGCTATCCATTTGAAAGCTAACACCAAAATTACATCATTGACAGGAACCAAGAACGGATTTTAGTAGAGTAGCAGAGAGTGATGCAAAAAACTACTTTTGATTAGACATTCAAATCGACAATTATTATCATGTTTTGCGAGTTTGATAACTGCTATGCACTAAACGAACTGAACTCAAATACACTTCAAGAATATCCCCGAATAACTAACCACTCGTTCTGTTTCACCAGTGATTGGACGATATTTTGTGCCAATACCCAGATATGTGACAAATCCCTGAATGTACTGAACGCACTTCAGTGTATAAAATTGCGCTCAATTCCTAATTCATTACAACTTTACACAATTGCAAACTTGGAGAAAAAGTTGATCAAGTTAACCAAGAGAAAGTTTTCATCTAAAGATGTTGTTCTTAGCGGTCTTCATCGTGGCAGTGACGGCGGTAGCCTTGTAAGTCAACTAATTACCATGATGGAAAGAGCAATGTAATAATATTGGTTCCAATTGACAGCTATTTGTACCGTCACTTCACATTCTGGTCCCGACAAGGAGTGGCCGGCAATAAGTTCATTGAATACAAAGGCTTTAACGTTGAACATCACAAATATATTATGGAATGCGGTCACAAATTTGGTCGCATATACGGCGGATACGGACTGTTCGACAAGTTTCTCGTTGTCAACGAACCCGATCTGATTAGAGAAATATTCATTAAGAACTTTCACGTTTTCCCCGACCACAAGCACTTCCATGTGGGCAACTCAGACAAAGTGAGCAAGATGCTCTTCTTCTTGCACGGCGATCAAGGCTGGAAACGCGTCCGCTCTATAGTATCGCCGGCGTTCACTTCAGGCAAACTCAAGGCAATGATGTCTCACATTTCGGGCATTTCCGATAGATTGGTCACAAACCTGCAGATCCTAGAAAAGAAAGGTTAGTTTGAATAGTAATTAAATTGATTTCATTTAATTGACAGTCAATTTAATTTCATAAATCAGGAGAAGTGATAGATATGCGCAAACATATCGGTTCGTTCGCCATGGATGTGATCAGTGCCTGCGCTTACGGCATAAACATTGATTCGGTCAATAACCCGGAACATCCAGTTGTGATTAATGCCAAGAAATTTTTTGGTGTTAACGCAAACTTGAGCTTGATACTGTCCATTCTGGCGCCTCCGGTTGCCAAGTTTTTCGACCTGGACTTCTTCGATCCCTCGGCAGTCAAATTCTTCGATGAATTGACAAATAAAATAGTGTCTGATCGCAAACGATTGAATGTGGATCAAGGTAATTGGCATTTGGCATGATTTGGAACATATCAGTCTATAATATGGTTTGTCAATAGGAAACAAGAGAACAGATTTCATTCAACTGATGTTGAATTCGGAGAAGAGTGACAAAGATCTTGGATATGATTCCAATTCAAGTGATGGAGAAACTGAACAGACGAGCGAACCAACTGACGAAACTGAGGCCAAAGAGACGGCCACTCTTTCACCCGACGAGTTGACAGCACAGGGAATACTGTTCTTCATCGCGGGTTACGACACGACGAGCGCCGCCTTAACTCATACCGTTTACTATCTCTCCCAAGACAAGGCATGTCAGCAAAAACTGTTCGAAGAACTTCGAACTGTGGCCGAGTTCACCTACGAGAACCTAAGCAAACTCAAGTACTTGAATGGTGTGATCGATGAGACGCTTCGTTTGGCGCCTTCGCTGTTGCGGGTCCAACGCGAATGCATCCAGGACGTCTACATTGGCGACACTGGTCAGTTCTCACTAGTACACATAATTTAGACTTGCTAACAAAATCATTTTGCTAGGTATCAAAGTGCCGGCCGGAACCGGTGTTGAAGTTCTGCCGTATGTGATGCATAGAGACCCAGACCTATGGCCAGAGCCGTTGAAGTTCAAACCCGAGCGGTTCATAAGCCCGACACACCATCCGTACGCATACCTGCCGTTCGGCGGCGGTCCGCGTCTCTGCACTGGTCAGCGGTTCGCTCTCAACGAGATGCGGATGTGTTGCGCCAAACTGTTCAGTCAATTCGAGTTCAGTCCAGTGCCCGGCTTCGAGTTGGAGTACTTCAAAGGCAATATCTTGCTGTCACCGAAGGAGATGTTGGTCACCATCAAGTCGAGAAAGTGAGCGAAGTCACTCTTCGCAATCATATCGCGTTTGACCGCAATATTATTTATTGATTATTAATTATTAATGTATTAATTTATAGATTTTGTCATTTTGTACATAAATTTTGTTATAATTTTGCTCACTTCATAAATAAACGAGTGGATCACCATGACAATTCCAATTGCGCAAACATATTGCAAATTATATAGTAATTATATAATGACACTCTTGTTTGTTTACCACCAATGACACAACAAGGATGATCAGTCGTTCCAAAAATTCCAGCGTTTGTTGTTCTTAACTTCAGGGGTGACCTGGACAGGTGATCAACTTATAATGACCCGTCAACTTACTCGAGGAAATATGACTCGAAGACGAACTCATTTGTAAGAACAGACGCCGAATTGGATTTGTTTGTATCGAGTGGTCAATGAGTTACTTGATATGCAAGGATTTAGAGTGAGGTTAACCAGAATTGTTTGCATCGATTGGGCGCTAATTTAATTGAATATGACTTTGAAAATATCAAAAATAAAATTTGATTCACCTTTGATTTGATTCGAGACGAAGCGGTCGTATTCGCCCTTAACCTCAATAATGAGATGCCGTTCCCCAACATAGCACTGACTGTAGGAAAAACACAAATCCGACAGAACTTAGTCTTCGGCGATGAATCAGAATAAAGATCGAAAACAATTTTCTCGATCGAGATCTAGGTTATTTACTATGAATAAAAACTGGTTGCATAACGTGTCGCCAACATATCCCTCAGTCACTATCACTTTCAGTTTGTTCTTCGGTTATCTCTACCTCTTGTATGACATCAATCCTGTGGTCAACACATTCGCTATCGATATGAAGACTCAAATATTCTCTGTTTTGTGTCTCGTTTTGTGGTTTTCTGTTGTCTTAACTCAAAATTCAACTCAGAATTCATCTCAACATTCGCCACAAAATTCGACGCAAAACTCGACAAACATTAAAATTCAAAATAAAGCTCAAAATAAAACTCAAATCATCTCGAAATCGACAAAAACAACTCAAAGGCCAACCCAAAAGTCGACCCAACGATCGGCTCAGAGATCAACTCAAAACTCGACTCAAATTAAAACTAAAAAATCGGCCCAAAAATCGTCGCAAAGATTGATTATAAAATCCAATTGTGGTCGCAATAGCGAGAAACACGTGGACTCGCTTTTGGCCCAATTGATCACATTCGGCGACTCCGGCAGAAAGTTTCCCGAAAGTGTCGAACAAATACCCGCGTATTGCAGGTAAACCAATGCCAATACAAACTACTGTTTAATCTGTTTTTTGTGTTGCAGTGAAACTAAAGAAATTCTGCGAACAGTGGAAAGTTATATAAAGAAATGCACAAAAGCATTGCCGAAACAAGTGTTCTCCGTATATGTCTTCACAATCAAGTCTCAGGTCAACCAAATGTGCAAAAGAGATACTCCGAAGCGACGCGAGATGTTAGAAGCGGCCAAATGCGTGAACAACGCCAAGAATGCGTTCGCCAAATGCGTCGACCAGACTGTCGATCGCCTCCAGAGAATCAAACTGATCGAAGACAACTCGAAGAAAATTCCCCATTTGTGCTGGTTCGTATAAATCACATTGTAACTAGCTATAAATGTCTAACTTGATGTCTACCATGATGATGATGATCAGCGAATACCACGACAACAAGGAGTGTAATATGGATAACGCTCGCAATGTCACCGAATGTAACGAAAAGAGTCTCGAAATCATCGATCGTTTCGTCGATTCTGTGGCCGGAAATAGTCTAAATATTCTTTGCGGAGAATTCGCGGAGGCGTCAGACAAATGCAAGACTATAGGAGATCTTCCCGAAAATGTGAAGAACCCACCAAAATATAAATCGTTTCTGATTCCCACTGTGGAAATCATTGCGACTCTTCCTCATTAGCGGTGCCAAAAGTGTTTTTATTGTTT
>JAQGBE010001689.1:0-10267 GCA_034698225.1 Scheloribates latipes | reverse complement strand
ACCAATCAAAGACGATCCAGTCTTGAGTCAAATGCGACTCTACGAGGGCCTTAAGACAGTGGACACTACCATAAACTTCGCCAATATTTTGTTCGGTCCTTTCGGTCGAGCGTTGGGCGACGAAAGTCTCTTCATTTTCACGACCGCAGAAAATAACAGTCATTATTACGATTGGGTTCGACTCGAAGGATGTCTCCGGAAAGACAGTACTTTCCAAGTGAGCACTCAATTGGAACAGTGGGGCGGTTCGGTGCGACAGGTCTTTTGGAAGATGTGGAAGCCTATTGACGCCGCCTTCTTCTATCTAAACTATCCTCGATCAGCCGGCAATGACGGGCCGACAGAAGCCGATATCAGTCTGTTTCAGTCCAACTCGCACTACCAGTTGTCTATACCTTTCTCATTAATAAGCAAAGCAAGTGATTCCTCGCATTTCCATTAACTTTAAACATTTTCAATAACCAGGGAAAACTTGGTCGCAATAACCTGGTGTATCAGCATTACTCCTCATATTTGCATTGCGCGCCCGGACCCACACCAGACCCGCCTAGGATTCCTCGATTCTTGAGCATCTCAAAAACTACAAGAACTCTTCAAATGATGGGAAATATGGTGAACACTATGGAAGTGGAAAGGGCTGGCGATGAGGACAATGACCGCGAAGAACGAGATATTACGGACATCAGTAACAATACAGAGACACCCAAATGGAGACCAACTTTGCGTAAGACAGATGATAACTACAGAGGAACCTCTCTAAATGCTCACTTTATAATTGGTCGCCCTCTCTAATTGCACAGTGTTTAAGTGGAACCAAGGTTACGGTAGAACCTCCCTTTATAATTGCACATCAAGCTTAATGATCAATTAGAGAGATTTCTCTGTATTCTATGGTTTACTAATAGCTAATTATCACTGATTACTACGACAGCTGAACAACAAGTTATAGTTCACGACCCAGAATCGGAATCCGAGGACATATTGGAGATGACATTGATCAGTTGTCTTCTGGTTATAACAGTGATTGCCATTATTTTATCGCTAATCGTTTTAATGCTTTCGTTTGATGTTATTCTCTGATAGTTTTGACGCAATATTTCGATTAATTTAATAGAGATTTATTGATTTATTTGCAATTTTGATGAAATTTTGACAAAACATAAAACAAAGTATGTAAACAAGAAAACACTCGCAATCTTATTATGGATAAGACAGTTAAAGGTTTGCAAAACATTGAAGCAATGAAAAAGTGGACAATGTTTGGCAAAACACTCAGTGCTCGAAAGGACTCTTCCCTTTGTAACCCTGAGGACAGCGTCCGAACATATTTCTCAAGTTTTGTGTCTTTTGTTTTCCGTCGGATTCATCGAACTATTGATCAATCATTAGAAGACAATTGGAGTCATTCACAACTTATCTGACCACAGCTTCGATGGTAATCTTTGACTCTTCGTTGACAGACATTCTGTAAACTTGGTCTTCAAACTCGCGATTTTCTGCCAAAACCTGACCCGCGATATACGTCTGGTTCTTATATAAGAACATTCCGACGACCGAACCGGTGAAACAGTGGCCTTTAGTCCAGTCGGGAGTGCGCTCCGAGTCCTTTGTGCTCATCGTATATATTCGGTTCTCCATATCGGCAAAAGTGATGCAATGGGTTAACCCGTGTCTGAGAACTAACCAGAATTACATTAGAATGATGGCAACAATCGAGATGATCGGTTCAATTGATACCGAAGAACAGTCTGTATTTTGTGGAGTCGTAGAGAGCGGTCACAGTTCTGGTCTCTCGCCAATCATACTGACTGGCGATCACATCCATCCGCGGCCAGAATAGACTCATCGACTTAACCATGTGGTCCATGAAAGCAGGCAAAATCAAACTTTCTTCGAGAGGAATGTATTCGGTGTCGTATCTGAACTGAATGGCGTATTCGGTGGTGAAGAAGACTGTCAAATGTTGATAGCGATCGATATTGTGTTGACAAGTCTTGGTCAGGTCCTCCAAGTGATGATTACAACTCAGCTCTTGGAAAGAGAATCCGCTGAAGTTTAAGTACTTCTTGTCAAAGCCATGGAATTGTTGATGGATTTTAGGTCCCAAATAGATGGAGACAATGCTCATCGGAGACGTGTCCTTGATGAGCAGACCATTGCCGTCGTCCAGTTTGGTGTCCACTGTCCAGATGTCACCCGAGCGTATCAGATAAATGAGATGCCCTAGGTTGAATACAGTGTCCAGTGTGGCTTCATTGCACAGGTGAGTGCCAGTGGCAGTGAGTTGGCTGACCAAGATTATTGAGACACACAACTTGAGAATCAGTGACATTTTGAACTGAATTCTTTGACAGTTGTGTGGATCGCGAGATGTTATTAATGCTATTTCATTGATAATTTATCAGTGATAGAGCGAGAATCGAGTCATTTCGGTCCAACACTGCGGTCATTGTTCCGATAGCCAGGCAAAACGATATACTCCTCTTTGAGTGGTGAAAAATAAATAATTGAATTGATCGAGGTGTGCAAACACATCACAACACAATAACTTAATGTTGCTTGCTTATTCCGCAGAGCGATCACAACACAGAGGTGTCCAGTTTTTCACAGCACAAACACAAACTAAATTATATTTACACAACGATTATATCGTTACAAAATATTTATTTATAGACTAAATAAAAATAAATTAACATGCCCAAATTAAAACTAATAACTTGACACGAAAAATGGAATAGAATTCATTGGAATGAATGTTGACTGTCATGCATCGCATTCCGATGCGATCTGTGCGTCTATGATCAGTGTATTATTGACAAGAATTGTGTCAATAGATAATCGAATTTGTGATTCTCGAGTCAATAGAGATATTCAAATAATTAGAGGCGAAACAGAAGCGAATTGGCCAAGGCAATGCTGCACAGATTTGCTCTGGAATATGACGATAACATTGGCCCAGATGCCCATTCTTGAATCACCAAAAGATCGTGTCGTCGCCAATCTTTAAAGTTTAAACTATGCAATCGATATCAATACAAAAGTCTGCACTTATTTTGTTGGCGATATACTTAAGTGCTGTCGAATCACAGATTTGGTCGATAGACGAGGTATTATCACCGAAATACAATCCGAAGACATCCCCGAACCCTAAAGGTGAGGATATATCTTGAATCGCATAGTAATTTGACCCCATGGCAGGTGTGACCCTGGTCAATGTTAGCTTTACTCTTAATAATCTGCTGGCGGTTACCGAATCCGATTCGGTTTGTATTTAGAATTTGTTTGCCTTGGATAATGAAATTCATCTAATTATTAGAGTATTGAAATGGATTTAACACTCGATTTAATGTGGTTTGAGAGCCGTTTAAATCTAAGTCCAAGAATCGTTGGTGTGATTGAGAATACGAGCAATACTATCGATAACCTGATCCTCGACGACAGCTATGTCTCCATGTTTTGGGTGCCAGACTTCTTCATCCAGAACAGTCTTCGGGCATCGGTTGTCAATTCTGGCCGTAAAGTGCAATATCTGGTGATTGGCGTCAACAATAACATCACTTATTCGTTGAGACTCAACACCAAACTGGTCTGCAAAATGGACCTGGCCAAGTACCCGTTCGATTATCAATATTGCTCGCTAGAGGTGGTCAGCCGTAAGTCTAACCATTCAACGATGGTTTGTGTCAGTGGAGTATTTGTCGATTAGTGACCCAAACAGCGGACAGACTGTCGTTCCAATGGAATCCGATTGTCATCGCATTCAGAGAAAGTCCTAAATTCACAATCGCATCGACTTTAGTGGGCCGTTGTGTGAGAATATCACATTTGGGTCGACACTCTTGCATAAAAGTGACGCTCAAACTCGTTCGTAGACTCGGCTATTATGTAATGCGAATATATGCGCCCACTTTCTTGTCGGTGATCATCACCTTCTCCGGGGTAACCAATAGATAGTATTAACTACCAATTGTATGCACTAATGTGATGAACGGATTTATGCGATAGTTCTGGATTCCAATCGTCAGTTGGAATGGAAGGGTAAGCAAGAGAGCAAAGTCTGGTTTAGTTGATTGAAAGAGATTGTAACCGCAAGATATTGAAGGTGATCATTATGATTATGCCACTGCTCAGCCTCATTGTCCACAACGGAGGCCTCAACACTGAGATCAATGTCCAATACATTGTGGCAATCAATTGGTGGATGATTTGCTGTCAGCTCTTCGTCTTCTTCGCTCTGGTCGAGTATGCAGTGGCCATATCGTGGGCTTACTATGTGGCCGATTCAAAGGTAACAATTCGTACTATAGATCAATCATTTAGATCTCATTCTTTGCAGGACAAAGCGACGAGAAAAGCTTCTCTTACTAAAAGGGATGAGTCAGACTTTGCAAGGACACAAATTTATACCAATTTGTGTATTATTACTGACAAAATTTTGTTGTTTTGTTTCGGAGAAGTCGACTATTATAAGGAGCCGTTGATGAGAAATAAAGTCGATTACTTGTCTCGGATTGTATTCCCGGTCCTCTGGTCTATTTTCGTCATCATTTATCTAGTTACATTGGTCTGTCCCTGGGCAGCTAATTACTGACTATGCCGTAGCTGTATGTTCGGTACTAATACATTCTGTAATAGAAGAGAGAATCGAATAAATTTTGGTTTACGAATCAATTATCCGTTTTCGCACAAATATTGGATAAAAGTAGGCATAAAATAATTGAAAACAAGATTTTGTGCCAAAAGAGTAAAATAACAAATCAATGCGTGAATTATTGTTTTACGATAAAGACATAAAATTCTATTTCTGTAGTGACTCAATAGATTAGACTAATTTTGAGATGCGTTTGTGTGCTGTTTATGACATAAACTTTATGTCAAATCATTGGAATGGAATAATTGATTAATGAATGTGATTGCGAACGCCTAATGATCAGCGAAACAGTCCGTCACCGCTCGGCGGTTGTCCAAAGTCACTCGATTCTGGTAGAAATGGTGCGGAGGGTAAAGATTGTGCAGGTGTAGGGTCTTCTGATTGATTGGTGAGTCGTTATATGCGGTTCTCATTAATGAAATATTGCTTCTCTTCCGTATAAGAATAGAATCAGAAACTAAATATTTGTTGCTTTCGTATCAACATTTGATTGGTTATGATCTTGGCTAAAACTGTCAGTTCGCGTCTGTTTATATGTCTGTTGATCAATGAAGTCAGTGGTCAGTGGTCGGTAGCAGACCTTCTCCCGTCAGGTTATGAACCGAAGAAGTCGCCCAATCCTAACGGTATATATCACTAAATAAATTGTTAATAATATATTTGAAAACAAGCTAGTCAACAAATAATAAATGACCAAGTTATAAAGGTTGATATACTCTTTTGTTGCGACGAAGGTGTCACAAATGTCAATATGAGTATTACAGTCAATGATCTGCTGGCAGTCACCGAAACAGATTCTGTGAGTGATGCCAACCAATTAGTGTCTGCTTATGGGATAATCACACTATCACTTTGCCATTGTTACCATGTTCTTAATGGAATGCAATCACATCATACTACCAGAGCTTTCAATTGGATCTGACACTCCAACTCAAATGGATTGAGAGTCGACTGAATCTGAGCCAACAAATCATTGGCCAAATCGCCAACAAAAGCAATTTAATCGATAACCTGATTCTCGACAGCAGTTATGTCTCAAAGTTCTGGATTCCAGACATTTATTTCCAAAACGGTTTGTCGGCTTCTGTTGTGAGTTCTGGTCTCAGCATTCAATACCTGGTCATCGGACTCAACAAAAACATCACATACACTGTCCGCCTGAACGGCAAGTTCATCTGCAAGATGGACCTCACCAATTACCCCCAAGACTATCAGTACTGTCCACTCGAAGCCGTCAGTCGTAAGATCGTTGATAATTGAAACTCAATTGCATTACTCAATCACTTTTAGTGACCCAAACCTCATCTCAATTGATGCTGAATTGGGAGGAATTTATCGCCGGTTTCGGTGATTACCCGAAGTTTCGCATTAGATGTACAGATCTCGACAACTGTTCCCGAGCCTCATATTCTGGTGAATTTGCCTGCAGAAGAGCCACATTGAAACTGGTCCGGAGAGTCAGCTATTATGTGATCCGAGTATACGCTCCGACTTTTCTCTCAGTCGTCATTTCATTCGTTGGCGTGAGTTTGAAATCAATTGTGAATTCAATTAAATCAATATTAACTGTCAGTTTTGGATTCCTATCCTGGGATGGCCGGCAAGGGTATGTCCCACAATTGACAATTGCCCATGTTGGCATTTCTCACAGTTGACATTTCATCGAAGGTGGCAATTCTGGTCACTCCTCTCCTGAATCTGATAACACAAGACATTGGATTGAATAACGACATAAACATCTCGTATGTGGTGGCCATCCATTGGTGGATGATTTTCTGCCAGATATTTGTCTTCTTGGCTCTAATCGAGTACGCGGTCGCCATTTCGTGGGCCCATTTCGTCAATGATAAAAAGGCATTTAAGGCAAAGGTAGGATCGAATCATACAATAAGCCTCGTCTTGTGAATAGTATTCGGTATCACATGTTAGGACCCGAACGTCTTCGCCATCGGCCAACTGAAGGGACACTACTTCGGTAATAACGGTTGGTTCGCGCGGTTGGGCGTCACAGTGGATAAAGTGCTGGTATTCTTCTTCGGTTACATCGATTACCACAAAGACCCGCTGATGAGGAATAAAGTCGATTATTGTTCGCGAGTGATATTCCCATTCTTCTGGATCATTTATGTGCTGATCTACATTTTGGCCACCATATGTCCTTGGGCAGTCACTTACAACGACGGACTTTAGTCATTTTGATCTCGATATTTATTCCCGTTCACCACAAATCAACTAATTTTAAGAAAACCCCAGAAAAAGTAAAAATAAAATTGTGATGTAAAGCCATCTAAGCAAGCTCATTTTCAAATAGCAGCTGCATTTTCTTGTTGTAATTGACAGTGAAGTTGACCTGGGTGCAGCCATACACCTGTCTTGTCTCGTCGTCATACAAAGTGACCATGGTCGTGTAATCACCCTGGTCGAGACAAAACCAAATTGATTATTTGGCCAATCGCTGATTGTGTGAGCGAACCTTGATCATCGACTGAAACAAAAAGGCAACTCCAGAGTAAGTGAGAGGAATCTCCACATTCCTATACGAGTGTCGGCCCACTCGGGCACTGCATTCGGGCACTGCTTTGGTGTCGGGTATGGTTTCGTAAACGTTTTTCCAGAGATCGCAATATTCGTATGTACTTTGAAAACAATTGATGGACTGATAGACTGAACAAGTGGTGGCATATGACATACCACGAGCCCATTCCAGAAATGCAGGGAAACTTCATCTTTCTGGGACTGGTCTTCTCGGCCACCACTTTCACTGTGAGAGTGTCCACAGAAATATCTTTGAAGACGTCGACGTCGACACTCAGTTTGACGGTACCTAAAGAGAGATCAATGTATGGCAGTTTAGTTGCTTGTCAATTACCTGGATAGTCCACTGGGTGAGGCTCCAGACGCAGGTTGGACAGCTTGACCAGCCCATCCTCCAGGCAATTGCGATAGGCGAATTCGATGCAGTGCGCAGAAATGACCAAGCTCAACAATAAAAGCAAATTCATTTTGTGTCGAATCCGATTATTTACTGATTGAGAGATATTTATAGAGTTTTAAATCAATTGATTCGCAATTAAAGGCCATCACAACAAATGAATTTCAATTCAATGGTTTTTATGTTTTGTGAAGAGTGACAAAAACAATTTCAATGTTTTGTTTTCTACATAAATGATCTGTGAAATTGGCATTGTTCGGAATTAGGTTAACATTAGGCACAGAATCGATCTAGATACAATTGATGCTGTATCTAGCTAACTAACACCAGTTTACACCTTGGTTGCCACTAGCAAGATAATTCTCTAAATAGCCAGTTATAATTAATGACATTCTTTGCGTTGGATTACTGTTCCTATCATTTAAGGAAAACTTGAGCCAAGAGTTGAAACTCTTATCTCAAACGCTTTAATCCTCAGTAGAATTGGAAATTGAAATTCCAAGCATTGAGTATACGAACGGTCACTAAAATAAAACCTCATTCACTTTAAATCTCATTTAGAGTTAAAATTCAATTATAGTTTAATTGAAATTGGTAATTATATTTTGCTACATAAATATAACTAGCTAAATATTAATACTAGTGCTAACAACTGTCAAATTATGTATTGATTCATTAATTGCTTTGAAAATATTACATTTTGCGCGAATACAAGCCATCAAAAACAAAGCGAGTCATTTGAAGGCCAGTCTGCAAATGTCTTATTGCAGGTTAAGATCATACTTCACAGAATCATTTCTAGAGTATGTTTCTCGGGCTTCATATCGAAATATGGAGTCAGCCTTAGCCGCGTTGATGAGGTCTGCCATTCCTTCCTGAGCGCGAAGCAGGTCCTGGACTTACCATTCGGTAGGTTCGGGACCATTGATGAACGTTCCCAACACTTTATGTGAATGGGAGGGAAGGAATGGGTTCTGAGCGGTCCATCTCAACGAAATAATAATTTTTATGCTCATTATTAATGTTAATGATATTAAATTGTCATTAAAGCACTCACAATAAATATCTAATTAGGCGAACAATTTATTGATAGCGAAACAGAAAGGTAAATTAATTTTTAGCGAAGGTTTATTTTAGACAGTGATCGGCGAAACCTCAAAATTGATTCGATAACTGGTGCGTTGTCATATGCTCTTGGGCAACAAACTAAACAATTGATTAATTGATAAATACTGATTATAATTTAGAAGTCTCTTCGATTTCAATCACTCGACTATCAACCAACGCCTTGATATCCGATTCTTTGTATCCGTGTCTCAATAGAATCTGTTTTGTGTGCAAACGGTCCGTCTCTTCGTTGTCCACTTTGACCGCCGAGGCTGGCGTTCGGCTAAGTTTTGGCGCCGGTTTTGGTCTGCCGTTCGGGAAATAAGAATTTCTGTCGACGTTATGGATGTAGTGATGAGCGGTCTTCAGGTCGAGCACTGGTGTCACACAGGCGTCCACTTTATCGAACTCTTTGGTCCATTCCTCCTGTGTTTTGGTGAGGAATACTCTTTCAAACTTATCGCTCAATTGACTCCAATTCGAGTAATCATTTCGATCGCAATCCTTGATATTGAAACCTAAAGTCTCGACAAACAGCTGATAGAACTTCCACTCTTGGGCGCCGACAGCCATGAACTTGTTATCCTTGGTCTGATAGCAGCGATAGAAGGGAGCGCCGCCGTCCAGAAGGTTGCTCTGCCTTTGTTCGGGGTGCGGCCAAACCACTTCCCGCATCATCCAATTGTCTTCCATCGACTCCCATATCCAAGAGCACAAATAGGACGTGCCTTCAGTCAGATTGGCGTCAATCACCTGTCCTTTGCCGGACTTGGATCTCTCGACGAGAGCCAAACAGATGCCCAGAGCGGCCATCAGTCCACCGCCTCCATAATCACCAAGGAGATTGATGGGCGATTGGGGCTTATCTTTGGGACCCAGTTTAGACAGAATGCCCGAAATGGCCAAATAATTGATATCATGACCGGCTCTGCGCGACAAATAGCCCGACTGCCCAAAGCCCGAGACGCGCGTCAATATAAGCCTCTCATTCAAGTCCATGAGAACGTCGGGACCCAAACCCAACCGTTCCAATACTCCGGGTCTGAATGTTTCGATGACAACGTCTGCAGTTTTGCACAAAGTCTTGAATATGTCTTTGCCTTCAGGTTTCTTCAGGTCAATCAACACAAGCTTTTTACCTCTCTTCAAGTTTTCGATCTCTTTGGCATAAGGCTGGACACAAAATTCATTAGCAGTTGCCAAGAGATAGTGGTATACCTTATCCACTCGAATGACTTCGGCCCCAAAGTCGCACAGCACTTGACCACAAAAAGGTCCCGGAGCTAAGCCGACCAGCTCTACCACTTTGGTTCCCTTCAATGGCATCCTCTGTGAACAGTTGACAACTAAGCGATCCTACGATTGCTATTCGGTGAATAGATTGTATGTTTGATCAAGACTAGAGTCACCACTTTCATAATTCTTCAGAACAATTGTGGATAAACCCAGGGAAATGATATTTTTAATCATGCAAACCATTTTTATTCAAGGAAAATGTGTTTACACTCTTGGCATAAAAATGTCTAATAGAAAATAGATTAGATAAAGTTGCAGATAGGTTAATTAGAAACGGTTAT
>JAQGBE010001688.1:0-10268 GCA_034698225.1 Scheloribates latipes | reverse complement strand
CAAGTGCCAACTGGCAACTGGCCTCTCCAGCGCCGGGAACAAGTGGCACAAGCTATGATCATGCTAATTGCAACAGAACAGCACTGAATATTGAATCTGATTTGGAAATTGTTTGCTTCGGACCGAAGAATAACTTTTTCTAATTTTTCAAATGAAATAATTATAGCTTTTCTCTCGAATATGAGTCCGAGACTCGAAAGTCCTTCGACAATGAACTTGAAATGCATGTATCCGTTCGATAATTATCTTCAACTGCTTTTTGATTGAATTCAATCAAATATCCGTTATTGGACTCAACTCTTCGCGATTGGAGCAAAATATAAATCAATTGGCAATTAAGCGAAATAAATCAAAAATTTTGACTCCAGTTCTGAGAAAATTAGTTTTGGAAATAAATGTGAATTCAAAGTGTTTTAAACCAAAAATTAAACCAAAGATGAATAGAAACCAAAGTCAGAGCAAATGTAACGAGTTTTGGCTCACATAAGACGAGCACTTGATTTGAATGTATAATGGCTTCACTTAAATGTAATTAATTTATAAGACTTTAAATGAATTAATTTATGGCTTTTGGACTAAATTATTAAATTAGATGCAAATATGAGAGAGACTTGAATCAGAATATATGGCACTCGAGTGTAGGATCGCTGGGATTGCCATTCATTGCCGACTCTCTGCTCGCAGCCATCGATCGCTCACTTGTGCGACAAAAATAATAATTTGTAAAAAATATGCGAAACATCGGACGACTCGAAGGCTCGAACCACTGAAAGGGTTTATTGAGTTGAGATATTGCGTGTTATAAAGTCAGCGGGAGTTGAGTCGAGAGCTGACAATGTTGTGATGCATTTGAACCAAAGCCAGACTCAAATATTTTTCAAGTAATTCACCACAAGTTTGGACTTCGAGAGCGCCTCTCCTTCTCACCGAAAGGCATCCGACGAAGAATCTGAACCTTTTGAAGGCGTCCAGTAGTGATGGCGCCGGGGATGGACTGAGGGGACGAACCAACGCATAAACCAAACGCTTTTCTTACAATAAATTCTAATATAAACCAATTTATAAGAGAATTGTTTTCAACTAAAAAAACTTTTGAAATTGTAATTGAATTTCAAAAATTCCTATTTATCGCTATCGATATGAATCGGTTTGCAATGAGTGAGCGCTTCACAGATTGGATCCCAAATTGTTTGGCCATATGTCTGACACTCGTCTCAGTTCACAGTTGAGGCAATTCATTGATATATTCGCAGACTTTGGTTCGAAAATCAAAATTTTCAAACGTTTTCCTCGACTTTCAAATGGAAATTATGGCGAAAAATAAAAGTTTTCAAAAAGTTTATTGCGATTGAGAGACAGAACAATTAAAAAGTCAGTCAAAACAGAATTACAGATGACTTGAGTGACAATTAAAATATAATTTATTCCCTTTTGGAATATATGCTAATCCGGGGGTAATTTCTAAAGGGAAACGCGAGACACAAGTTATCTGCCTCTCAGACAACAGACATAAGCGAATTGAGAATAAATTAAAAGTTATTTTAACGTAATTTCAATCAAAAGAGAATATATTATTAGATAATAAAGCAATGAAACGATGCATTCATTACACGCGATATGTCTTTCACGGAGTCGTTAAATGTTTTATTGGGATTAAAATTGAAATAAACTCCAGTAAAACGTTAAAGAAATGCCACTAAAAGTGAACTCATCAGCAAAAAGAGCGAAGTCTCGGCTAAACGATTCAGTTTGGGAACCAATCGATGTCTGAATTTATTATTGGAGACAATAAATTGATGAATCAATTACTGCGATAACGAGACAACGCTTACAATCGCCTCAAAGCTATTCCATTGATTCACGAGTCGACAGATTATGTCTGACTTTTATTACACTTATTTCTGACTCCGATTGACTACAAATCGCTAAACATTTAAAAAATACATTACAAAACAGATCGAGTGCTTCGAGTCATCGATTGCGGCCTCAGATGTATTCAAACATATTTGATATGTAAATAAACGCAATGCAAAGCTCGAGAAGTGTTTGAGCGCAACAAAAATACATTTCCATTGTGACCCAACTCAGTCTCGAACGGCAATGCAATCTGTCTGAAACCATAGTCTAAGCTCTTTACCCAATATTTGACTAAATTCGAGGCTCTATTCTCTCCTATTATTCATTGGTATGAATCAAATGCGAGAAAATATTGGAATAGTAGTAAAGAGAGAGAGAGAGAGGAGAGGAGAGGAGAGCGCACAGCACAGGGCGTAACACTTTATTGAGGCTAGATTTCAAACTTTTTACGATGCATTCATACTTTTTCACTCAATTTCTCACCTCTTAGACCGGACCCACCGCTTATACCTTTACCTCTTGTGTTCAGATTTTGCAGTTTTTAAGAAAAATATCAGAACCTGACGGACAGGACATACGCATCGAGTGTTTCGCCTCAGCTCTCACTCCACTGTTTGGTCTCAGTTTCGGCACACATTAGATGAGAAACTATTTGTTAAAGGCATGGCTCGAATGTGAGGAGAGAGAGAGAGAGAGAGAGAGAGAGAGAGAGAGAGAGAGAGAGAGAGAGAGAGACCAGGGATGGGATGCCTCACAAGTAAATTAATTGCAGTGAAAGGCTATAATCGGATGCCATCCCATCCGACATAATGAGTGTAAAACAGTGTAAATTGAAGTGTTAGTTATGACAAGTAATACCAGAGGTTTGTGTTTGACTTTATATTTTACTCGCGATTATAACTGAAGCCATAAATTCCTGAAAACATGTTTCTCTGCAAATGAGTTATATATTCAGACATAAAATAATAAATCTTTGCATTAATGCCATATTAGACGAGTGAATGAACAAGATTTGAATGTTTAAGCAAATAGTGGTGACAATCGCCGACTCCTGCCTTAAGAAGTGACCGACTGAGCGGCGAACCGACCTCTGCGGCCATTATACGGTCCGCGGGGACTGAGCTAAGCCTATAGGACTCACACCTGCACTTCACTCCTTCCCTACTTTACTATTGACACTAAAGTAGTCTTTAGTCAGCCCTCTGACAAAGACCTCACTCTTTAGTCTCATCTGACAGTCGGACCGTTCATTAGAGGTGTTCTCAACACAGATATCGACCGTTTCTGACGAATGGCCCAAAACTGTTGATATATTAGCCGATAATCGATAAGCGCATAGATTTGCATATCTTTTGATATTCTCATAGAGTTATTAGCCATAGATTAGACACAATTCCGTCCATTCAGACCTCGAGCATAATAGCGAGCGCAAGATTTCCACTGCATTCAAGTGGGAACAGTTGGAGCAGTTCTGGGCTTTTATTAGCAATTCTTTTATGATTAGTCAGAGAATGAGTTGTTATGGCAGTGGTAGTGGCGTTCCAGTGCCAGTGCCAGACCCGGTCGGCCCTCACTCGACGTTTGGCCATAAATTGCTTGACTCACAGACTGCTTGTCACGAGTCATCACTCATAGCGTTATAACGAAACCAAGTTTAAGGCCAACGCCAGAGCGAAGCAAAGACGACAACACTATCAGCAGTGGAGACATAACTAATACGACAACTCTATTCTCATATTTATATTAAGCAAAACACTGGTATTAATGAGCATTTGTGTCCAACTCATTGCATTGAGATATATCGAGGCAATAGGCTCCCAATGTTGAGGTCCGAGCGTTGCGATCGTGCGTCTCATACATCCTATTAGACGGCCGTTCGTGCGGCTAATAATCGGTGCCATAGACTGCCAGTGAGATTAAAACAGCATTTTTCGGCTTAGCTTAGGGTCACATCACATCAGAGCAGAGCAGAGCACAACACACCCATCACATCAGTATTGAGCTCTGACTGCAGACCAGACCAGACCAGACCAGACGCAACTCATTCCGCCACTGAAAGCCTAGATATCGGTCTATTATACGGGTATTACCGCTCCTATTCTCTGCCTTAGTTATAGATCATTGAGTGGCGAACACCGAAAGCCAACATTTTTGTGTAAGTTATTTAATGTTTGGTCTGATATCCTCTATTAACTCATCCATTCATACATCCTCTCCATTCCCGAAGCTATACATCCCTTTCATTGGGTGCACAATATTTTAAAACATTTTGACACAAACCAAATGATGTAAACCAAAGTCAAACAAAGCGCACATCGCTATCAAAGTTGGTATAACACGATAAATGACTTACGAGTGCACTGATGAGCGTCGAAGGCGGTGGCCCGAGCCCAGGGTCGGTCGAAGTGGAACGGCTTGCACTTCTCGCAGTCCCGACCGGCCGTATTGTGCTTGCAGTCACACGCAAACTGACCCTCTTTGTTGTGATTGCATCTGTAATCGTATTCATAATCATTAGTCCAATCAATTATATTCAAACTTTATATATGAATTGAATTAAACTAATCCCTAATATAGTTGTCATAAATGTTTAAGAGTTGATTAAAAGTTAAGTCAAAGCGCACCAAACATGCAATATATCGAAAGCACACCCAAAAGCAATTAAATAGCGAACTGATTGCAGACGAGAGATGTTATCTGATCGCGTCAGACAAGACAAGACAGGCCAAGAGAGACCAGCAGAGAGCAAGGTAAGGTAAGGTATGGTAAGGTAAGATGAATTATGCACTCACTTGGATGCGTGTCCATTGCCTACCAGTGCAGTCAACAAAAGAAATGAAATGCAATTTAAAATTCACTTTTCTTGTGAGGAATGCGTGAAGAAGTGTTGGACTCACACTTGCATCGGCCGCCGACCGCCAGATCAGAGACGGCATAGTAGACGCCGTCCGACGGCTTCGTCAGGTCGTTGGAGGCATCGGTGGTGTTCTCGTCAGTTCCTCCCACTGTGTTTGCCTCCGACGAAGGTGTTTGCGTCCATACGTTCACTCTGTTCGACAACAAAAGCAAATCTCTTGAGCTAACAGTTTCTCACTTCTCCTATAAGTTATTGCTTTTCTTATTTGCAAAATATTTTTAAGACAGGTCTCCGAAAGCACACCAAAGGAGAGGATATCTCAAGCGATGGCTCTGTTTTATATCGCTTCTCATTATTCATCGAATTTCAATGAAACATCAAATCTGTTGGCATTTCTCCGGACAAGTGGTCAAAGTTGAACAAACCTGTTGAACACAATCTTGATGTCGGTGGCAGTGACCCAATCCTGTAGGACAGGGCTATTGTCGAAGTCGTAAGCAGATGGTCGCCCCTCCAGAGTGCTGAACGCAACTCTGGCGCCCGGAATGGGCTCTGTGCTCGAGTCAGCGCACAGAGGCTCCTGTTCGTTGGCTAGCTCAAATCAATCATCAGTCTCTGGGCCACTATCACCTGCCACTATCATCGGCCATACCTTTAGTAATGGCCGCTCTGTTCTGTCGGCCGTAGACTTTGCGGCACTGACTCGAGTAGTACTGAAACGGATGCCACGACTCTCCGTAGTCCATACTCTTGAAGATGGCCATCGAATCAGGTTTGGTGGCGCAGAACTGAAGACTGATGTAAGTGAGCTCGTACTTCTTGCCCAACCTGAGGGTGAGCGTCACGTTCTGGTTGGGCTGGGTGAACGGCTCCGAGATCCAGCAGGTCAGGTTGTTCGGGTTGTTCAGGTCCGTGAGGAACGTGTTCGGGTGGCGCCGCCGCGGACTGCTTTGGTCACAGACCTGGCAGTCGCGCACAATGTCTCCCCTCTCGTCGTTTGAGGCCACACAGAGACGAGTGGGAGGACTACCGCACTCACTCGACACCTGACACAGGGTTGCAGGCGTTCAGTCTTAAACAAAACTAAATTGTTTGCGAAACCGCTTCAAAGCCTAAGAGATTTTCCAAGAGATTCTAGCTATTCAAGCAATTCTAGCAATTCTAGCAATTCTAGCAAGTTGTTTGTTTATTTGGTTTTGTGCCACTTTCCAGTTATCGGAGCAAAAGGAAAAAATAGTTTCGAATCTCGAAATTCGAGTGCAATATATCGAATATGTTTCCGAGGAATGGAATGAATGAGACGAGAATTGAGAAGAATATTGTTTGTTTGATAATCTAGGTGTTTATGTCTGTCTATAATATGTGTGTTTGTTATATATATCGGCAATAATCTGGTCAGACCTGCACTTCTCTATTGAAGGCTGCGTTGACGAAGTCGGGGATACATCTGCGAGGGTTGCCTGCGATCAGTAAATTGGAATTAATGTGAAAAGCGGTGGCAATCAATAAATTAGCTAGATAGATTGCGTCCCACGAGCATTCAAGCCATTTCTTTCCAATTCATTGAACGAAACAATAAATTAAAACATTTTCTCTGACGAGTTCCGACACAAAGCATAACCAAAACGAAAAGTGGTTTGAAATGTTGGAACTCATAGTCGCACTGATTGTGGAAACACATAACACATACCCAACTCGTCATAACAAGGATCGGGTGCTTCCGATTGCGCTGAGAAGAGGTTGAGAAAGGATGCGTCCGCCAGAAGAGTGAGGCCACAGATCACTAAACAGACCGTATGAAAGACGGACCGCTTCTCACAGCACGGGATCATTGTTTCTGAGAGACAAAGCAGAGACGGAAACCAATGAATCGCACGTATGAACCAAACTATTGCCCACAAGACTCGCAGTCATCCTCAACAGCGAGACATGTCTTGCAGATGAAAGCCATGCAACTCAAGCCTTGGTGAGTGCCGTCAAAAGTTGAGTTGAGTCGAGTTGAGTTGAGTTGAGCTAGGTGCCTTGGCTACGCAACTGAGCTGAACTGAACTAAACTTGCCAATATTGAGGTGAACTGCTCTCGACTCGAGTCGGCAACGAATGTAATGCAGTTTAGAATCTGTTGGTTCATACGAGCAAATTCTTGGCCGACTATTGAGAAGGCGTTCCTCACTCTGACTGATGATTAAGAATCGCTTTCTGTCTGCAGTTTAGCTTATATTACAATCAGTGCACATATGAGCCAATCCTCGCGCAGCCAATCACAGGCCGCACAGGGGCTGGACTTGTGGTGACTGACAAGCAGTCGGCGCTCGAATAATAACATCTCAGGTGTTGTCTAATATTGTCTTCAAATTAATACTAATCAAAGAATTATTTTTAATCAATATTTTATAAATTCACAGACATTTAGCATTAAATCACAAATATTACTTGAATTTATCAAATAGTTGTGCATTTATAAAGTTTGCATCACGTCATTAACAATTAATGTTCTAGCTATGTTTTACATAGCTTTACATAGTTTTACATCTTTACAACTTGTCTATTAATTATTAATATCATATCTAACGCCCGGAATTAGCATGATACATATAAACATACTATTTATTTGAATCCCTGTTCCACTTCTGTAATGTTGTCCTCGTATTCATTGCATTACGAGTTTGCGATTAGTGCCTCGTTTTGTGAAACCATTTGGACATTGATTGAAATTAATCAGAGATAAAGAGGCAAAACGATCATCCAATACATCATTGATATGCAAGTTTATTATGTATGGAAATTTGTGATTTGATGGTGAGTTCATATAAGGAAATTTATGATCGTCTCAATTATAGGAATCCGACTGGAATTGAGTTATACCATGTAATTGGAATCTATTTGAAGACAACTCAATTGGAAGCGATTATCAGGTCATAAACGAGAGGCCATAAGTGATCCAAATCGTGTCAAACATTTAATTTCTTTCGTTTATTGAGATATTAAAACCAATTGAGAGTCAATGTCTCAATGACTCAATGAAACGCTAGAAAATATTTTTTAAAATTAATGTTTAATTTTAAGCTTTTTGGGTCTGAATTGTGCCAAAAGTGGCGGCTCATCGACACGTTCACCGAAAACGAGCGGATCTGATAAGTGGCCGAAATGGTTGTCGCCTTTGGTTTGACGTCTCTTCTCTTTTTTCTTAGTTCGTCTCAGCTTTTGTTTTAGACTTTTATTGCTTTTCTTCTTTTTTGCTTCGGAATTGTCTTTCATTTGATTGTTCGATAGATCGTCTTCGATGTCCTCATTGGTGTTCACTCTTTGGCAGAAGTCGACATCAAATCTGTCTTCAATGGTGGCCTCAGCTCTGGCTTTGGCCGACAGTCTCGACAACCGATTGAGGAAATGCTGTTCACTCTCATAGAGTCCCTGTTCTATGACAGCCGGAAGGGGTTTATCGCTTCGAGTCATTCCCTTCTCTATCGGGTCCGAGTCTGTGGTCACTGTCGACACAATTGATCGCAACATTACATCAGAAAGTATGTTAAGAAACACAAACCTCGGATCAAATCGTTTCTCTTTTTCTTGTGTTTGGACTTTTTCTCCATTTGTTTCTTCATTTCGAGAATTTGTGTCCACTTTCGGGGAACAGATTGTTGGTCGATATTCCTGGAGATAATTGATTTGATTACTAATGAACGACAAACCAAAGACATCGCCTCTCACTTCAAATTAACAGGTCTTTCATCGACAATATCGTCTTCGGCAGCGTTTACTGCCTTAAACTTTTTGTGTCTTTTGCTTGAGGCGATTCTTCGGTGTCTCATCGCGGACGTGCTGTTAAGTGAGCTTTCAAATTGACAAATGATAACAAATATTTAAATCAATTGGAAATTATAAGGCATTTAAAGATATTTAACTCATTTACAAGCGAAACAAAATTGTAAACAAAAACATGCGTTGAGTTAGAGATCGTTCATAAGTGATGTCATCCGAAGTGGTGTTTGTGTTGTGTTTGCGCTGATTGTCATTAATATTAAATCAGATGATAACACAAACTGTGATCGCAATGATCTGTAATGTCCAGCAATGGTGTCACCACTAATTGTCACTGTCATTGTCATGGAAGCTCATAAGAGCAGACGCCAACACTTTGGTCAATATCTTCTCCCGAATTGTGTCCGCAGACATGTCTGAAACCCGTTTCTTCGACAACCCGTTCGCAGATTATTCGGATGCCGACAGTGTAGTGGACCCGCGATCACAACTTTTACAGACACCGGTCAAAGAGAATCTGTTGTCAGCCATCAATCGGCTGATTGATTATTATGAGAAAAATTATGATAAAAGTATTGACAAAAATGATTACACCGTTTATACGGGAACTGCCGGCCATTCCCTTCTATATCTCCATTTGTCGCACGTCTTCAATGACCCGAAACTGTTGGACAGAAGTCTGTCTCTAATCGAATCAGTTATTCCCAATTTAAAGTCCAAGCGATACACATTTCTTTGCGGTGATTCCGGTGTCTTAAGTATTGGATCAATTGTACACCACTTGAGAGGCAACGACAATGAATGCAATCGATTGTTGTCTGCCATCAAATCAATGGTTAACCCTATTGTCGACATCAGGTCTGACCTGTCCGATGAACTTCTCTACGGAAGATCCGGATATCTCTTTTCATTGCTATATGTCAGACAATTGATTCCAAACGCGAACCAAATTATTGACGACAATACCATCAGAAAAGTTGTCGACACTATTCTAAAATCAGGCCAAAGAACTGGTCGTCAAGAAGAGGCGACAAATAGTTGTCCACTGATGTACTTCTGGCACCAAAAGGCATACATTGGCGCCGCTCACGGACTGATCGGAATTATGGCACTACTTCTTGAGGCCAAACAATTTGTTACCACCGAAGAGCTCAACAAATTGATTCGCCCGACCGTAGACTACATTCTCTCAATTAGGTTCCCGTCGGGAAATGTTCCCTCGAGTTTGGGCAGTGATGGCGACCGTTTGGTGCACTGGTGCCACGGATGTCCCGGCGCTGTCCACCTCTTCTGCTTGGCTTTCAAGACATTCAATGACGAGAGATATCTGAGTGCAGCCAAAGAGTGCTGCGAATGCATTTGGAACAGAGGACTACTCACAAAGGGTTTGTTTGTTTCCAATTGGTTTCTTGTCTGATTTGATGATCGTTTTTGAATGACCAGGTTATGGCTTATGTCACGGCACTGCTGGCAATGGTTACGCCTTTTTGCGTCTCTACCAACTGACCAAAGATCCGAAAATGATTTACAGATCAGTCAAATTTGCCGAATGGTGTGCCCAATACGGCCAACACGGCTGCCGTACACCTGACCGACCGTTTTCGCTGTTCGAGGGAATGGCCGGAACTGTCTATTATATGACAGACTTGTTGGAGCCCAACAACACTCGATTCCCTGCCTTTCAGTTGTCATAGAATTTGAATCATTTCTTACTCGCAATCTCTGTCTTACGCTTAATAACGATTGTAATATCACTGTTATTGCAATCGATTGAATCGTTTGATATTAAATT
>JAQGBE010001687.1:0-10270 GCA_034698225.1 Scheloribates latipes | reverse complement strand
TGGCGGCGGTCTGCTTGGACTCTTGCCGCCGGCACTCAACCCGTTGGGTCTGGGCTTAGGAGCGGGTGGTGGCGGCAATCGGTCACCGTTTGGTGGACAACGCGGAGGACAAGGCGCTGGCAGACAGGGCAACGCCGGCTTCGGCAATGGCCGAGGAGGCGGTGATGGCGGCGGTGGCGGCCTGTTTGGAGCACCGAGAGGAGCTAACAGACAGCCATGTTAGTTATTATAAACAAGTTAAACATGCTCACAACTAATTCTCCATGATCACCAGTCAATAGGAACCGGGCCAATGAAGAGAATATCGGCGGCGGTTATTATGGCAATAATAATAATTATGGCAATAACAACAACAATAATAATAACCAAGGTAATGGCCAAGGTGATGTGGCCAATCAGCAGGGCAACGAAGAGCCGGCCGTTGATGAAAATGAGGGTGGTGAAGGCGGAGAGGGCGGAGAGGGCCAGGATTATGACAACTCGGGTGCTGATGGCGAACAGGGAGGCGGTGAAGAGGGCGGCGAAGGCCAGGAGGCTCAGGATCCGGCAAATGACCCGGACATTCAACAGCTCCAGAACTTGGGCGGCGGTGGCGGCGATAACTTCCCCGAAGGACTGTTTCCGCCCGGACTGCTAAGCAGAGAAGACTTGGATGAGATCAGAAAGCAACAGGAGAAACAAGCAAGGGAACAAGCTGAGCGGGAACGACAACAACAGGCTCAACAAGGAGGTGGCGAAGAGGGCGCTCCCGCAGAAGGTTAGATCACTTGGTCACAAGTCAAGCAAGATAATTCAATCTTTTGTTCTTAGGCCAAGATTATGACTACGGTAACGGAGAGGGTGGTGAAGGCCAGGGCGAAGGCGGGGAAGGCGCTGAAGGCGGAGAGGGTGGCGGTGAAGAGGGAGTGGCCGAAGAAGGAGGCAATGAGGCGGGTGTTGACACGACAACGGAAAACCAAAGTCCTGTGATAACCGGTGCGCCCACTTATAAGCCCGAGTTTGGTGGTGTCCGACAGGGCTCGGCCAACAATCCGGGTGTCGAATACGACGAGGTGTTGGACCCGAACACTCCTATCGCAACGCCGCCGTCAATCAACTCAATCCAGCCCAAAGTGAAAGGCAAGATCGGCGGCGGCCGACAAATACCGCCAGCAATACCGGTGCCAGCGGTTCCAGGCCGTACCGGTGCGCCCGTTCAGCCATACATACAGCCAGGTAGCATTTCAATAAGCATGATCTCTTTGACCAAATAATCAATTGACCATCTTGATAGGTCATTACCCGCCACCAGTGCCAGGACAGGTGCCGTACGGCCAGCAGCCGTACCAACAGCCGCCCATCGCATACTACCCTCAATACCCGCCACAATACTATCCACAATATTATCCGCAGCAATATCCTGGCCAACAACAGCCGCCGGTAGCCGGACAACAGCCTGGCCAGCACTTACCGCAACCTCTGCCCTACCCACAACCCATCCCAGTGCCCCAACCCGGCTACTATTATCCACCTCAGCAGCCACTATACAACCCGTACCCCCAGCGACAAACTGGCAGAAGAGGCGGATCGCGACGGGCCGGACAGAGACAGGCCGACCCGAACATAGCCAACCATAACCTGAATATCATTCCAACGGACGACAGGGAAGAGACCGACGGCTACGACTCGCCGAACGTGCGCTTCTCGGGACGGAATGGCCGGTCGTTCCAACAACAGCCCAGAATATTCTCGTCTCCGGCGCACAACACTGAGTCGAGTGTGGCCTACAATACGACCGAACCTACGACAGTGACAGCGAACAAGTTTAACGACAATACGAACAGCACTTACGAAGACATTCGTCGGCGGACACAGCCCTTGGTCTGAGAGGTCGCGAGCGGTCGCTTGGATTACACAATAATTTAAAACACAATTTTCATCTAATCTTTTGAAATCAAAACTTTGATAACAAAACAATTCCGATATTTAATTACTTATTATGTCATTACTTATATTTAATATCCATATTAGCCATGTAATTATTAGCTTGATGATTCACTCGGATGGAATAAACTGAACAATTATGCTCAACTAAAATGGCCAGAATCGGTTTGATTAGCATGGAAACTACCCATGATGCCTTTGAAGAAGTGTTTATTTTGATAATAATTATTCCAGCGGTTATTTCATTTATCACCTTGATTGTTTATTTTGTTTGCCACTGAATATAACTGTGCAATTAATCATTAAATGTGTTGATAAGTTATAAATATATATTCCCGTATATAACCTTGATCGATTACAAACCATACATCAGATTTCACTATTGATCCCTACGCTTATCTACAATATTGATCAAGCACCGTTTTTCCAATTAAAATTATTACCTCAAAAACCCTAAAAATATTGCAATATTTTGCTAGATAATAGATTCTATAATCTAATAGTTAATTAAAAGTTACGATTGATATAAAGAGCAGAGCTAAACAAACAGCACAAATTTGTCAAGGTAAGTAGCCATGCACAAACATGCAGGCAGAACAGGTAAAAACTAAAACTAAAACAGGACACTGGCATAGGATGACAAGAGCCTGGCCACTAATTAGATTAGCAAATGGAATGAGTATCCGAGCGAAAACATGTTAAGCGAGACAACAAAAAGAATGTCAGACTTTTTGGTGTTCACTAGAATTGGTTGCAATTTCTGGTAAACCAATTGTCAGTTAAAGCCATTGTCAGTAACACCGAAAGCCAATTACCGGTGGCTTCCGTTCAAACATTCTCATTGTGTTTGGGACGCGAATAAGTGCTGGCAAACTATTGGAGTCACAGTCGGATCGGCGCACAAATTGCTTGACCTCATGCTCTGCCGCGCCGAACAACAAGCGGTTCCCCGAATCAGTCACTAATCCATAGCAATCCTTCCCCGACTCGGAACGGATATGCAATTAAACTTCATTGTCAAACATCAAGACTTCACAGCAGATCTGTAGTGAGAAAAAAGAATTTGTGTCTAAAATTAAACACAGATTATTGGATATTATATTTTATGAATGAATTCTTCGGCCGAAGGACTTCCACAGTGTTAATGAAGTTGTTGGACAAATATAGCAAATTCTTTGCGAATCGCTTTCTCTCGCCACTGATTGGCCACCAGATAACGGAAACAGACCTTTCGCTCAGCACCGATAACGATGACTATAAAAACAAGACATTATCACTCAATTTCTTCACTCAATTGTTCCCAAATATAGTATACGATTCCAACAGACAACAGATCACTGTATTTGATCCCAAACAATGGATTACCGATTGGTATGCTTTGTGTGCGGCTCCGTAGCCAACAAACTAAGCGGTTCTTTGTCCTGAAAAGTGTGTCGTATTGGGTCTTATCTTCGCTCTGGCCATAACCAATGCTCAAGAGCTGGACGACGACCTCGAGGGCGCTGCCTCTGAGACTCAGATAGAGTCGGACTTAATGGTGGCCGAGACCAAGGGCGCCGGTGGTGGTGCGGGCGCTGCTGCCGCAGCTAAGGCCGCCTTCAAGAAGGGAGGCGCTGCTGGAGCTAAGGCCGGAGCTAAAGGAGGCGCGGCTTTCAAGGCGGCCGCGGGTGGCAAGAAGGGAGCCGCCGCTGCCGCGGCCGCCGCAGCTGCTGGTGCCAAGGGAGCCAAGGCTGCAAAGGTTGTCTTCACTCATCCCTATCCTATCCACTTTAAACTCACCTTGAATCTTCCTCCTAGGCTGGTTTCGCCGCCGGCAAGAAGGGTGCCAAATGGGGTAAGGCAGGCAAGTGGGGTAAGGCAGGTGGTGCTGGATATAACAAGAAGTTCGGCAAAGTGGCGTAAGTGTGGTCACTGTCCGCATTCTGTGCATTGTTTCTGATGACCGACTGTTTCATTTGAACAGCACTTTCAAGACTGCCCAGGGCTTCAAGTTCGGTAAGGCTGGCGGTGCGTTCGCTGCCGGTGGAGCGGCCGGAGCTGCGGGCAAGAAGGGCGGATGGGCTGGCGCTGCCGGCGCTGCGGGAGCTAAGGCCGCTAAGACGGCCGGCGCTAAGGCTGGTGCCGCTGCGGGTGCGGCCGCCGCTGGCAAGAAGGGATTCGCTGGCGCTAAGGCCGCCGGCGGTAAGTTCGGTGCTGCTGGAGCTAAGGCTGCCGGTAAGGCGGCCAAAGGTGGCGGCGGAGGAATCTTCGGCTGATCTGACCGACCGATACTACAACCACTCATAGATCTCTTACCTCGAATCCGATTCACTTAATTGTAATTATATTTAAATTATTCTTTATTACCGATAATTTGCCCAAAGCTTATACAGATTAGTCAAAATTTACTTGTTTTTAATGACAGTTTTAATCAAATTTTGTTATCTTGGTCAATTTTTGGACCAAGAATAATATCTACAAATTGTACAGTGTTCATTAACCTTGTTGATTATTTTGATAAATTTCTGTTCATTATTCTGGCTTTGAATAAAGAATTATGATTGCTCTACCTTGATACAAATGAGATAACCATGCTAATTTGGCAGTTATAGCCAATTAAAATAATGTTACATGCTGCCAATTGATTACAGGAAAGTGTGCTTGCCAAAAAAAGCACACAGCCCACTGATTAATTGTCGTCGTGAAATGTATCTAGCCAATAATTAGCAATTATTTCTATCAGTGTAATTCAACATTTAAAATCTAATAACTCAAATAAGCTGATCGGCAACATATCAGGGTCATCTAATCAATTAAATTGGTGGTACCATAGGCTATAGAATTGACACCTTGGCAATGGACTGCCACACACACACACACTTAGCCATAATTATAATGTAGTTTTTTGTAGGCGAGGATTAAATCCGTTTTATGTTATCATTCGTTTAGTCAAGTGTTGTGTCGACTGTCTTAACCAAAACTGTAGTTATGGGCAGTGTTTTGGTCGGCAGTGTCTCAATGACATTGCGAATCCAGGTCTGCCCATTCGAATCCACTCGGCAAATGGCCTTGCACCAACTATTGCAGCTATTGATTGGCCATGCTATTGCGTTTTGCACAACATTATAATTTAAGTAATAAATTATTAAATTAAACCCCTTTTGCGCTAATAGTTAATAGTAATCAAAAAATGTTTGTCTAACCGACGATTGGCGAAGTAGTCGGCACTCGGATTGTCATTATGTGTTTGATGTGCGCACAGGCAGTGGTGACGACGTGCACAGCACACACACTCGTGCACAACCTGTGCGAATGGTTTAACCTTCAATCTGCAGCAAAATTCTTGTTTTTTTTAATATGCGCTGGGGATGTGAGTTGCCTCAACTTTTATTATATGAGCTAGGCAATCATTTATCAGCACACTATCAATAATAATAGATAACTTTCCTTTCTCTTTTCTGCCAAGGCACATTCTCTGTTACATGATAACCAGGCAAGGCACTGCACCGAGTGCATTTGAGCTTGCTAATGCTGCAGAGTTGCAATAATCGAGCACAATATTGACTGATAGGTAAAAAAGTTGGCGCAAAGTAATTGACTGAAAGGAGTCTTTCGTTTTTTGTTGGTTTGTTGTGTTTCACTATTTTTAGCGATTGTTTCGTTCAATATCTGACACTAAACGACACAAAATTCGGGGAAAAATAGTTGCGATGGGCTTCTGATGGGACCTAATTATGATGTGCTCGCTTGGCATTGCACTCATGCCGACGATGTGTGCAACAATTGCACGGCTCTATAATCAGCTATAATCAGTTTGTTGTAAATACAGTCGACACTCTCTATTTGCACTTAATTAGAAAACTACAGTAGACTAAACTAAAGTAGAATTATACTGGCACATTAAATTCTGCGAAATTTACCTTGATGCGCAATCACCTGTTTGAAAAACTAACTTGGTTATACAAGTGAATACTGTATAAACTAGTTCACATTACATCGAACAAATCATCACAAATCAACTTGTTAATTTACTGTAGGAAAACCTTTAATAAATTATGAACGCTTTTTATTAGCAAAGTATGCAAATAGAGGAAAGTGACTGTAGTGCTGCACTTCTCTGTAATAATAAGCAATTTTTGTTTTTTAACGCTCCGATCCTGATTAGTTGGTTACGTAACTAAATGCTGTTAATCTGCTTGTTTTAGATAAGCTATAGATAAAACCAACAAATTAAAAAAAAATGTAGTGCCAAAGTGCACCAAGTTAAACTGGCTTATAGCTCACAATTTAGCTGATTCTAGCTATAGATTAAATAAATAATGTATATTATGACTGATTGACACGAATATTAGCGAAACATATAGCCCAGCGAATTGAATCTAGCTCACCAAACCAATAAAATCTAATTGTAACTAGGCAAATAGAATATTGAGCGACCAAGCTGATCGTTGGCCAAACAAATAAATAACAAACTTGGTGATTTTGTGCGTCAAATAATTGTCAATAAATTTTTAATATCTATTTACTTTTCATCCGAGTTTTCATTTCAAATAGTCCTTAACGACAGCCGCGAGAGAGAGATAGAGAAGACATTGGAGTATACATTGGAGAGTAATCGAGGAAATTTACAAACATTTTTTTGGTTTTACTTTTCATTTCGAGGTAGAATTAAATCGGAAAAAATACCAAACTCGAAATGAAAAAGCCAAGAACAACAATTCTGACAGAAAATAATAAAAATTTTACATTGCTCATATCTAAATGTACTATCGATTCACAATCTAATTACGGTAGAAATACTGTAACTCTATAATTCATACTAGGTCAATTTATAAGAAAGTGATCGGCCACTAAAATATTATACATTGTCTAATTTAACAAGTTGCAGTATTTCTACCGTAATTAGATTGTGAATCGATAGTATAAATTTATATAACATTATATAATATCCTAGATAATAATAAAACATTGATAATTATTACGATTTGCCATTTGCTAGATATATATAATTTACAAGCTATTGTAAAACTGTTCTCGGCTAATTCAAAATTTTCACCAGATTAGTCTGGATTAGTCTATGGAACACTTACTTACTCAGTCATACTGTACTGGATAGATAATAATTCATTAACAAGAGTCAAAAATATATAATCGATTTGATTGATTGGGTTTCTGTTGTTCAGTGGTGTCCACAGCGCTGGTCGACAGATATCACAGTCTTTTGTCGTTTGAATTGTTGAACAATTGTTTTCTAAGTCTAGTGTTTTCGCACTTCAGTTGATTGGTCTCATCCAACAGTTGTTTGATCCGGGCTTTCATGCCGTCGATCACATTGAGCACGTCGTCCGACCGGTGTTTGCGGTCGGCCACTGGTCGGCCACAGTGTTGGCCACTCTTGTGTCGGCCACTGGCCGTCGCATTGATCAGATTCTTCGAGTTCTCATTGTTTTCCATAACTCTATGGCTCTTGTCTTGCAATCTGGCGATAGACGACTGGCTCTTATACTGGCGTTTGGCTGTGTGTTCGGCGTAGACGTAGACGTAGTGTTACGGCAGTTGTGCGGAGTTGTGCTGCACTTGTAATCCAAAGTGCACTCAGTCGTCGTCAAACTGTCTCTCCTCTCGACTCCACTCCACTCCAACTCACAGACAACTGGTTTCCCAAACACAGCACTGCTCTACAGATACAGCGCTGGCGGAACAGAAAATATATGTATAGAATAGATTGCAATGGATGTGCCGGCTATTGATAATCAGTGCCAATAGAGATCTGCTGCTGACGGCGACCCACCTCTGCCTCTACTTTGCATACAACACACAGACTCGCCGAAGAGATTCACACAAATTACCGGACATTCATCACAAGTCGGAGGCAGAGGTGCAGAGCGAGAGGCAGAGGTAGTGGTCGGCCAACAGTGAAGGGCAGCCTTTGCACCGAACACGGGAACAAAGGTTGCATAATAAATAGCAAACATAGTATCATTAGTGTTAGGCTAATAATAGCTAGAATAGGTGCACTAGCTAGGTAACTACAGTGAGCCAGTGCACTAGCCATTGTGCTATTGTTTAGTCTTACCAATGCCTTTGCCGAGAGAATCACCTTTTTTTGTTTGCCTGCTGTCGAGTGGAGAGTAATGTCTGGCAAACACAACACACGAATTATTTTATGCGAAAAATGACTTTCAAATAAACTCTGCCAACAAAATAGATTAACTATTTTTTCAGTGCACAGCACAACACACTGTCTATATGTGAACCCCTTAAACGACAAGACCTGTAATCACAGATCATTATCACAATCGGAGTTCGCGTTTTTGTGTTCGCAGTGTTTCACATAAATATATGCAACGAATCGCTCGTTTGTTAAGCCGTTTAACTCGTTTACGAGGGTTCGACTGTCTTTGGCCGAGACTTGCACTGCACTGCAAAAGTCTATGCTCTTATCAAAAATCTATCTTGCTTATTGGTACACTTTTGCTCGATACCACACTCGCTTTTATAGCATGGCATGAATCAGCAAAGTCAAGGCCAGTCTAATGTCATAACCAGGAGCACAGAATTCGCCGAATTATGATTGGTCTCTACCAGGAATCGATCGATCGTTTGGTTTGTTTGTGTGGCAGCAAATACACTATAATTATCTGTATAGCTAGATCATAGCTAGAGTCCACGCTAGATCATTACCTATGAAATGTGTCTGGGCAAATAAATTACAGATAAAACTGGGCAGTGAATCATCCCGATTGGCAAATGGCATACAATAGCAAAATTGACAAAGGTAATTGCAATTGGCCAAATGTATCTAGAAAGATTAGCCGCCACACAAATGATGCACTGCTTTTTCGATGGCTTACCTCGTCTACAATGAAGAAAATAGTGGATGAATTAGAGGAACAACAACAACAAAATCAAAAGTAAAAGTCAAACACACTTTTGGATGGGAAATAAGTTGTGCACAAAAATGTGTTGCAAATGTATTAATGATTAGTTCTGTTGGTTTTGATTTGTTGGCAGTGAGTCGGTTGAGTCGCTCCCAGACATCCAAATGCTATTTAAATTGCATTTTTAGTTTTTGCTTCTTCTCCTAACTTCAGAAATCTCTTCACGGCTTCTAAATGTGTGGGTATTGGCAGCCAAATGTGTATTAACTACAGCACCAGAGAGAGTGAAATTGTTGGGTAAATGTAGAGCTGGCGGTGATCTCTCTCACCACTAGGGATGGGCATTAGCTCGTGATTGAAATTTTCACTTCCAATGAAATTCCAGTTAAATTATCTCGCTTTATGTTATGATAAGATAAGTCATAGATCATTGTGTGAGAGATGGGCATCGGGTGCGAGAATTGTGCCCAAGAACTGAATGACACGCTGTTGTATGCAATGCCCTTATCTCATACAGTAATTATGATTTGGTAAATTATAACATGAAGGTCGCCAATTTTATTTGTCGTTGACGAATTTTTCGCTCATGAACTGTAAAAGCTGAAAATTTCTTAGATATTGACGCGGAATGTATTTTGCTTGAATCTTAGTGATAAATTGTGCAATTGAAAAACTACATAAATAAGTGAACTTGTTAATTTTTTAAAAACTATGAACAATGCCATTAATCGAAAATACGATCTGGATTAATGAGTGTTTAAACTATTCAATTATTTATTTCACTGAGAGTGTATAATTCAATTAGAAATTAAATTTAAAATTCAAATAATAATGAAAATTGGCATGTTAATCTAATTAGTCTAATTAGTATTTGTGCATGATAACGAGAACAAAATTTTACCGTCAATATTGGGGATATCGAAACTGCCCGTCACTACTCGCTATACTTGCGGCCCGTGCACAGTCTCTCCGCTCCAACGGGTTGACCTTCTTTTTTCCACTGTTTCGCTAATGTGCTCCCATAAGGCATGTTCAAGGTATCTCTCTTATGGTGTGCCCGCGACTGTGCCTGTGCTCGTGCGTCGCCCTCCCCGTCGGTGCCATTGCCAAACGCATTTCATTACATGCCTTGATGTTGCATCCAGATTAGATTCCTTATGCTCAATTGTCCTAGGCAGAAGAGTATCTAGCTTCTCTTATTACTTACCCTACTCTGTGAAGTTATTTCACTTAACTTAAGAAAATAAATAATTGATTCTAAATAAAATTTATCTTATCCTACAAGTACTCCAATCAATGTACCAATCAATGGGTATAAGAAGTGTTGAATAAAAATTTATTTAACATAGGTTTGGATTTATTTAAATTACTATAGGCTTGAATAAATGAGCGTGGTGCAATTATCGACCTATATATTGATGGGATGGCACATCAAACTCACAAAAAATTTGTTTAAACCAGGTTTTGATCTATAATTTGAGTCTAAA
>JAQGBE010001686.1:0-10273 GCA_034698225.1 Scheloribates latipes | reverse complement strand
TGAGCCGAAGAGTAGTCGGGCGAAGACGCGGGAGGAGTCACGTAATCACTAGTGGAGGTCATCGACTCGACCGCCACTTCCGCCCGACTCTTGAGCGCATAGATTTCGGTGGCATCGCTGGCCTCAGATGGCATCGGCGGCGACGACCGGCCACTCCTCGTCGGCGTCTTTGACTGCGGCGGTCGTTTGGTTCGGGCCATCGGATCAGTGAACTGAAGTTGTGTTACGACTTGTTTGCACTGATGTCTGGCTCTGACTGAAGACTGGCTTTCAATGACAGCCTTTGACTGCAGACTTGCGTCGGCTGCCAATCACTGGCCAACCATTGGCTGCCGTTTGCTATCGTCTGCTGTTTATTGTCGGCCACCGACAGGTCCGTCACAAACAACAGGACTGGAGTTGTGTTGTCATCACTGGTCAGCCCTCGACTCATCACATGACTGACTGGCGATGTCTTCATTGCAGTCCTCAATGAGTGCAACGAAATGGTCGCGAAATATAATTCATAACCAGATTAACCGAAATTGGATACAAATTGTTAGCAAACTATTGGTTCCGATTGGATCTGATTGTCAACACTGGAGGCTTATTAATTGGTTTAGCATTTAGAACACGACATTATCACCTTCACCTTGACAATTGACAATTGGCTAATTATTAGAGCTAGGTGCTTGCTAATATTTTAGATTTTGATTAATTGAAACGTTTCACCTTGATAACAATCGCATGATAATGAAAAATAAGATCAATGTTCACTTAGTAACTTGATTAAGTTATCTAGATGGCAAATGGCATTGACATGACAAAACTGTTTTGCTCAAATAAAAAAAGACCGAGAAATTCTAATCTGTGATTAAAATTGAAATTAAAACAAAATTAAAATCGCTTTTATATTCGCTCTAAAACTTTCGTCAAAACTAATTAATTCAGAGCCAAAAACAGAGAAATGAATTGAATTTTTCTTATTGTTAAACAATTTATTCCCTAATCAGTCGATCAGGAAATATAAGTGAAAATAATATCGGCTATCGATTGAACTAAAAATAAGTTTTCACTTAAGAAGACAGGATTGGAATCACTCTTTTGATAACCAAGTTTGTCATAAAACGGCTTATTCTGTGTACCAATTTCTCCTTCGATTAGTATTGAAATTCTAATAAGATAAACAAGATTAAGTATAAATAACTTTCTTTTAACTAGAACAATTTTCAACCAGGTTAACAGAGTAAATGGTGTTTTATTAGATAGTTTAGTTGAATTTTGAGAGTCTGATTGTTGCCAACCCTAAGTCGGCTTAACTCAGAGCTGAAAAATTTGCGACCAATTATTCAAATCCCGAAAAATACTTATCTCTTATCGATTCTCAACCACTTATCTCATTGTCTGACGAAACGAAACGATCTGTAAAGCGATTGATTGACTCCACAATTGACTCAAATATTTATAAATAGTGTTATCCAATTGTATAATAATTCTATGATTGGCGATAATCAAGATCATTATTGCGCCAAACGTGACATAATAATCGTTGTGTTATTGCATTATAAGATTACAATTGATCATGAGCCTCTTGTCATTTGGAGAGTTGAGCATCAAGTGACCATGCTCGATTAGGGCCAATTGTGTCATTGCCATACACATTACATTACATGCCATTATTGCCTCTATTTTAGAGATTATGATTCAATATATTTATTACATATTTAATAACTAGTTTTTGTGCAATGTCGCCAGATTATTTTATCATGCCATGATACTCAGCCGAATGTTTCATAAGATTAAATTGAGAATAGATTATTTCACCTGTATAGTATTGATCAAGTATATTTTATTTATCATAATTATTTTTAAAAATCTATAGTTATAATAATAATTAATATATGTAACCCAAAACATGCATATTTCAGGCACGGACTGTACATATGGTAACTCTAGTTCTGTATTACAAAACAAATCTGAGCCACGAATTGCATTAAAACAAAAATATTTTCATATTCACGATAATTATGACTATTATTGTTGCTAATCCGTTATTATTAGTAAAATTCATTAATGGTATTCCTATTGGTTTTAATTACTGTTGGGATTAATATTATGGTCTGTCAGCACGACATCAGCCAACATAGTTTGCCCAGTGGTGGTCGAGGCAAATTCCATCTACTAAATAAACAACAAAGGTAAATCGTATAATTAATCATCATTCAAATCAGTGGTTAGTTTTATTTTTCACTGGAAATCTTGGAATTAATTAATTTTCTTGGAAAAAGCAGTTATAAATTTGTTATAAAGTGCTATTTTTAACTAGATTATCAGGTGAGAATTGCCTTTTAATTGGCTGATGAGCAAGAATTAACAAATTAAATATGAATTTTATGGTAAATTTCAAATTCATAGCTATTCTTATCGGTCGCAGGACTTTATCGCTTGTTTCGATAGAGAACTACAAATTTTCGTTAATTTTAAAGCCGAAAAATTTTATATTCAGCCGAATTTCATAGACTATAATCTTGCTGAAGATGTGCTGTGCCGCTCAGCACAGTCAGAAAAGTGCCTAGAGCTAACAAAATATTATCAAACTTTCAATTAAGTCTAAAAAAGTCTAATCTTTTGACTTTAAAAAATATTATTCTATGTAATAAATAACGATTTAATCAGTTTTACCGATAAAAATATGATATTTTCCAAAAGACATAATCGAAAAATTTGATCTTATAATTTAGAAAAATAATTAGCCGTATTTGTAGTTGAGCAAGGTTAGTAGCTCACCTTGCAACTATTATGGACTTTCTTATCAAGGTTCTATTACTAAATCACAGTAGAATTATTTTTAAAATTGTAATAAACGATCTAGATTAAGTTTTATTTTAGAATCCTGCGGATTATGCCCGTAACTGACAAAGGACTTGCTGAACATTGCCAGTAGTGCCCCCACTTTGGCCATCCCTGGCCTGTGTTTATTGGTTTCTCTATACAACACAACTATACGACTCGCTATTTAACCTAATTTCCAAAACACTGAACGCCAGAACAGGTATTCGGAGAGTCGGAGTCTGGGCTATCCATTAGAGCACTGGAACTGGTGTTGAGTGCACTACAAGTGTGACTACAGTCTTGAGCCCGAGAGCTGATGACCGGCCCATCGATTGTGATCGGAGGCAAACAAGTCTTCAATACTGACGAGTGTTTCGCTCCT
Organism: Scheloribates latipes; assembly: GCA_034698225.1. NCBI lineage: Eukaryota > Metazoa > Arthropoda > Arachnida > Sarcoptiformes > Scheloribatidae > Scheloribates > Scheloribates pallidulus. The sequence continues at coordinate 7,080 of JAQGBE010001686.1, read as the reverse complement.
TTTTTTGGCTTTCGTTTGGAACTGTCATTCGTTTCGCTGAAAAAGTCATAACTGAAGGCACAGAAAAAATTGTGATCGCTTTCAATGATATGATTGAGTGATGAAGTGATGCGGCCGTCGGAAAGTGAACTGTCATTGTGAGTGTGCTTTTGAGTCATAACCTTGGAGGCAAACACGATGATCAGCAGACGCAAGATACTTTCTCGCTCGGCTAATGGCCAGGAGGACATCTACCAGTGCGAGGGAGACGTCTGGTTCAGTATCGACAAGTTTATCGAGGTTAGTTGTGCAAGTTATTTATTAAGATGTTGTAAATTGAGATGAAAATCGGGATAAGTTTTAAAATTAGAAAGACCTTGCTTGGATAATTGAATAAAAGATCATATTTCAGGATTACCTGTAGGTTCAGGTAATGCTGAAAGAAATTCCCCTAAAAGTTATGCTAAATCGTATGAAAGTTTGTTTTTAGTTCAACAGTTATTTGCTTTCTAATAAATAACCGTAGTAGAAATATTGTGCTAATTGAATAAACATGATAAAAATAGCTTGTCAAACAAGCATGACAAATCAATATGCATGTGAATTGTGTGTATTAGTAGTGTCAAGATAATTGGTCGTATGATTTAATTAGCAAAAATACAATTTCGGGAGTTATTATACGAATTGTGTAGCGAAACAATCGATGCAATTGTTGTGTTGACCTTAAACAGGGTATGTTTTAGTGAATTACTGCCCGGTTTAGACAATTTTGGGCTTAAAAATAGGTTTTCGACTTTAAATTGAATGGAAATTCCAAATGAAAAAAGTTCTGGTTTTCGGTGTAAACCATCAAAAAGTGGTCAAAAACATAATACCCTCGATCTGTTTTGGACCACAAATTACCGTTTGTTCTTCTTTCCACTTGAAAACAATCTGCTTGATTAACATTCTAAATAAATCTTCCCCGATAATTTAGAATGTAATCTATTAGCCATGATATTTGCAGTGCAGTAAAACTGTCGTCATTTGGTATGCAATACGTGAGCCATCCAGGTAATTTAATAATCATCGGTAATGGCCATACTGTAAATTGACTTGCTCCAATAAATCTGATGTGAATTACCTGACAACAATACCAGTCATACGTTAATCTAAATGGTATTTCACGTCTAAATCAAGTGATTCACTGCCAAACTAAAACTGGATTCTATTTAACCCTAATATAGGAATAATCTATTCCTATAGTAAGCTATCAATCAAAAGCAAAATTGAATATAAATTTTTCCATCATTTTTCTGGTCATTTCAATGGCTCAACAATTTGCAAGAACCCAATCGCTCGGCCTTTGGGAGTGTAATACCCGAACCATTTTGAATGCCTAATCAATTCAAATGATTGTAATTTAAATTATTTAAATTAGAATTTTGTTATTTGTCTTCACGGTTAGAAAGCAATGCTCGAGGTCTGACCAAAATAGTAAAAATCCGAAATATGGCTATCCTTTTCACCAGAGGAACTAGTCCACTCTCATCAAACAAAAGAAGCTAGCTGCGTTTTTAACGAGTTCAAACTATTATTCTATCTAAAATAAATTGATGAGTTGACCCACCTTAATTTTGCTTGTCTAATTGTTTCTCTATTGTGATTTATCGATGTTAACCTGTCAGGTAGCTTGGTTATTAGTGTAAATACTGTTAAAGTGCTATTTTTATCTTGATCAAAGTCCATAGAATACAGTGTTTGTTTGGAATTTTTTTTGTTGTAATTAATGCAAACTTTTGTTGAATTAGTAATAGATTTTTCGGTATCGCAAGTGATTGATCACAGAATCCCTCCCACAAGCCATCCCTGCACAGGTCGTTATCCCAATAAAAATCTAAGCAAGTCTACCAGCAAAATATAAGCAAGCATAGTGTTCGTCTTAAGTCATTTTATCTGTTTATTATGCAAATAAAACTATTATTCTCTTTTAAAATAAAACTAAAAACACTTTTGTATAAAATAAAGATTTAAATGCGAGAAAACAGTTGATTAATGTGTGTCTCGAAAGAGCAAAACAATAGGAATTGAATGGAAATAAAAATATTGCGAGTAATGAATGACTTTTTGGAAGATGAAGCGAATGGACAGCCGTTTCGGTGCCGAACATACCGTTTCGGGAACAGAACAAACAGTAGCTTTCGATCAAAAGCTTTCGCCGAACGACTGTTCCGTTAATTAGCTTTCGGTTTGTTATTAATGTTATTATTATTATTATTATTATTATTATTATTGGTTTGCCTTTATTTGGCGTCCAATCTATTGAATAGAAGTCATGTTTTAATTGAAAGGTTTTTCTAAACTATTTTTAGTAACTTTTAATTTCGTTTCGCTTTTATATTATTATTATCCTTTGGTATTAATCATCTGGAAATTTGAATTTCTGGTCTGCTCTTTCAACTGGGTTATTGTTGGAACGTGGACTGCAATTATAATCATTTTTCTAATTGAATCGGCAGTCGATTCAATGTTTTAATAAGTAGTTTGTGTCCGAAAACAGTCGACTCTATCGCAGTGTTTGTTCAATAGAGTCGAAGACACGGAAACCTATTGAACGGATACTAAACGCTTGAAGTTCTGTATTATGTTGTGGTCCGGACCTAAAGGGTTATTCAAGATTTTCCAAGATATCATTTAACATCTCAATTAAGTTATTTGCTTATAATTGATAATTAGTTTGTATCCGAATGTAGTCGGAGTGTATCGGAAACCCCTAAAAGTTTTCTCATATTATGCATTATATTCAGTACCCGAAGGGTTAATCCCCTTACAAGTTAGAAGTTGAGTCTTACATCTTGGAAAATATCGGCTAACATCTCAATTAGCTATCTATTCGCCTATAGATCTATTTGTCCGGCTATTTGCCATATCTATAGTAAAATCAGAAACGGGATCTGAAAATAATCGGACCCATTGTGAACAGGTTTTTGTTGTTGAAGTGACGGACCGTTTGTCTGAATAATTGAATTGCAATCAGAAAAGTGTTCCCAAAAGCGATGAATAGTTTTCTTTCTGTTCGGATATATTTTATTTTATTATTAAAGAAAATTCTATTAATAGTGAAAAATGTATTATTAATCAGAAAATTACATCCTTTTTATTGCCAGACCAATCAAAATCGGGCGATAATATATAACTCATTGGATAAATTGTTCTTGATGACCTGAAGTGTTATTGATTAGAAAAGTATTAAAAGTATTTTACTTTTAGTTTTATAACTTTCTGTCTGTTTAAAAATCGATTAATGTTTAGCCGGGAATCGATTGCCGCATCTCCTCGAGGGTTATCCATCACACGTGACATAGGTATTCAACTGCCAGACAAATTACCATGCTTATTGATTGGCGATTTAATAATAAAAGTGATTTAGTGCTACATAATTAACAATATTCGAATGAATTGGCACTCATTTTGTTGGGTCTATAATTAGATCAAATTTTGGACTGAAAATTACAAAATGAATAACAATTTTGAACAATAAATTTTGATTTATACCGATTTGCGTATTGATTATATATGAGCTTGGCTTATTTTTGGTGCCTTCGATTTCATAGATTTAAAGAATTTTATATTTAATTTTAATAACGAGTAATAAAAATTTTGAAATAATTTTCAGTTCAAATAATAATTAATTTTCTAAATAAAGTCAGTCTTAAGTCGAGTAATGAATTGCAGTTTTTAATTTTGTAGTCAATAAAAATGAATAAACTTGGCAATAAATTGTGTCACTTTTTCCAAATAGGAATACCAATCTGGTTAACTCATTGCACATTAATCTTGCACATTGTAGTGAACACTTATTTTGTAATATTAATAACGATATTGCAATTAAATTGCATTTTCGACCCTCGATTATTACAACTAATTTAATTACTATGTAATTATTGATTGATTGCGGAGTTTAATTAAAGCTTAGCCACGAGTGATTATCCGGATTGGGTTCTGTACACCACAAACGCTCAAGGTGATTATTGGGCGGTCATGTGAACAAATTAATTCATTAATTTTCGTGCCTTTTCTGCGCAAAATTAACGAATAATTTCAATCGATTTGTTTTTTAAAGCCTCGGCTTTCGATTGTAATTAACAATGGATTTGAATTTTGAATTAGTTATCAATTGGTTTGTACCGTAAAATCGTAGCCATAACCCGCACTGACTCTATAGCCCGAATTTTAGTAGTTTAATATCATTAGATGACATTTTAATTATGATAATTTGAATAATGTGGACCAGGTATATTCGCCAGTTCTAATTTTCGGGTTAAAAAGGTAATTTCCATCATATTCCGCGGTTAATGGCTATGATTTTAAGTTATTATTCTAATTCATGAAGGATAGAGCCGTATAATTAGCACAATAGCAAGGTTGTCTACTGTTTTACATTAACAAATCAATTATAAAATTTGCATGATGACTTAGGGACGTGAAACAATACCAGCCGAGCCAATTCAACCTTGCACTATTATAGTCATAATTACCATGAGATGACAATATGAAAAATGAATTTTTCTACTTATTTTGAATTTAAATAAACAACAAATTCCCAGGTGTGTTGACTCAAATTGTATTCCAGGTAATTAGCAAATTAGACAAAAAGTGATGTGAAATTCACAAAACAATTGTTGTCTTGTGTTCTGTGATTATAGGTTGCGGTCAAAAGGTGTTTGCGATGTAAGCAAACAATTATTTAAATTGCAATTTAAATATAGTTATAAAAACTGGTAAATTATAGTTCACACGAAATTGAAATTAAACATTTCCACTCTTATAGGGTAAATATCCCGCTGTGACCAAGTCAACCTCTTCTAGCTTGATCAATTTAATTGTTACTTAAATGCATAATCGATAAATAGGACGTAAATTATCAAGATTTTGTTAATTTACGAGTTAAATACAATTAAACTCTCTCCGGATTATGATTTATACTTGCAAATTGAATAATTGAGCTTGATTATGTTAAATATTACCCAAATTCGAGGTCATTTGCTATGGGATTATGCCATTTGGCGAAATGTCAATCACATGTCAGTCACATATCGCTTCAGAATTGGCGGTAATTTATTGGAAATATTTATGAAAATTTTCTCAGAAAACTGATCATCACTTCGATCGATGCGATTGTTAGGTCAACAGATAATGTCAAGACTCGGGACTTAATAACCAAGAAAATTGAAAATTAATGAAATGCGAGACATCATTAGAATATAATCTTATTGTTATTTTAGGGCATAATTACTGTTTAGGAGATATCAGATGAATAATGATTATTCTTCTGGTTATTATCGGGCAATTAGTGCCGAACAAACATCTGTTCTGTAGAAGCCTTGGACCGAAATTTTTAGCTCAATATTTGTTTTAATACATATTTCTCACACAATAACTACATAACAGATATGAGGAATGGAAGGAAATGATAGGTTATCTGATTGCTACTCAACGTAATCAAACAAGATTACTTGCATGTCCTAGTTGGTATTCTTATTTAAACTAATTTCAAGTTGAATTTTCCCAAAATTAAAATTATCAAGCTCTTATCGAGCTCAAATCATCTAGTTTAATCAATTATAGCCAAGTTGCCAAGCTAGTTTGCATAGATAGCCAAGATTGTATCCAAGGGTGTTATCTTGGTGGTCAAATTTAAGCGTGTGATCAATTGTTATTCAAGGACCACATCCAAGAGGTGTTCAAGAAGTGGGACCAATTGGACGACGAGATTTGGGCCAAAATTATTTGTATGGAACGCAACCATCGAGTGGCCAAAGCGTACGCCCGCTCGGCCTCGCTCTCCATCAACGGCTCGGACCACGGCTTCAGCGACAGTCACATCGGTCTCAACGGCTTCACTCACTGTCGCGACCGTAGAGTCAGTTTCGTGCGACAGTACATCAGACAAGGCGTCAGACTCAGGGTCGAGCAGTCAGGTATGCATATCGGGTGCCGATTGGGTGCCGACCGGTCGTGGCTAACGACGGCCAACTCACTATCCACTGATTGATCCACTGATTGATCTAGGCGATATAATCATCGAGCGGCTAAACAAGAGCGATGTGTTCGTCCAGAACTTCGACACCAGTGCCAACAAGAACCTGCTTCTCGAGTACCAGAAGCCAATCAAACTGTTCGATATGAAGCGGTTCCGCGCCGATGTCGTCCAAGAGCTGACCACTGCCTCATACCCGGACCGGCGCAGTCTGGAGCGCAAGTGTGTCTCATACGTGGCGTTTGTGCGCGACTCACCGCACGTGCTTCAGACCCCTATCTGGTGTCTAATCATCAACATCTTGGCACTAGATCTGCTCAAATCAAAACTGCCCGCACGTGAGTGGCCTTCTCTCTCTGCCCAACCCTTCTAAGAGATACCTAATAGTAGTGTTGAGCGGAAAGTAATTTTCTAAGAAATTGAAAAACTTCTTCTATTATTCCATTTGTGATAGTCTCTCAGTTTATTTATCTTGATTATTTTGATTGCCCAGCAAATTTCTATTGGGAATAACCAAGAATTTCTTGTTGGATCAATCTAGCTGAATAACAATAGGCAACCCCTTGCACACCAATGTTTGATTTTATGTTAGAATTATTTGTGGCATTCTTTAGTATTGAACAATTTCCTTGATCATGACATATAATTAATCATCCGATATAATGTATTAAAATTGTTAGTTTCAATAAGAAAAGTATTTGCCAGACAATAATCAAATTCAGGAAATGAGCGAATAATTCTTGTTTCACAATACTATTCATTGGAATTCGTAATTCAATTTCGCTTTTCTTTTCGGTTCGGAATTTGAATTTTGATTTAACTCTTATTGTTGTTTCAGCAAAAGCACTGCTATGTTTGACACCACTGAAGACCTCCTATAAGACACTATCGGATCAGATGAACGACCAGAACAGCCAACAGATACTGAATACATACAAAGACTTCTTGAAACCGGATGGCAAACAGAATAACATGAATGAGAACAATAGTAATCATAATAATAATCATTTCGTACAAAATAATGCCAACAAATTGACAAAGGATTGGATTAAGAATAAGACTATGGATGACCTGACAGGTAA
>JAQGBE010001685.1:0-10278 GCA_034698225.1 Scheloribates latipes | reverse complement strand
CGAATGTCGGCTCAACAGGAAATACTCGGACCGGACTTTGTCGACCACGGATTGATTCACGACGGCAACCAAGAGATACTCAAACTGGTCAGCAATAGCATCGATATCACACAATTCTAACTATTGATTGGAATTATCTCTGGAAGTGTCCATCACATTGTCCAGCAGTAGTGTATTGTCCAGTAGATGTAAACTTACAAGAGCTTCAGCTCTGGTGAATAGATTTCAATTCAGATTTTGTCAAATATTTTATTTCCGTCAATGTTCTGATCCATACAACTCATGTCTTACCCATTGTTACCCTTCTGTCACTAATTATTCTGTTAATCGTGGGTCCGATTAATTTGCGATTGGCTTTCAATTGATTGAAATATTTGCCAAAGAATTGAATCAAATTATTGATCATCTCTTTCGACACATCACTCGATTGAAGACCATTAACCAGATTCTGGATAAAGTCGTTCAGTTCTGGCGAGTTGTTGAACATCTGGGTCACCATTTCAACAATCTTGCTCGTATCTAATATCCAACAACCAACAAATATTATTCACCTAGATTGTCAATTGAATAAATACCGAATCCGCCACCTAATTGACCTCCAGATGAACTACCCAAAGCACCAAGCAGATCTGTCAAAGAGCCAGATGAACTAGGTGAAGGCGAATCGCCTGTATCATCTGGAACTTCTTCGTAATCGTCATCTCTATCAGGTTTATTATTACCAGGATAATTAACATGCACAGGTTTCGATCCGCTGTTTACTGGTTCGCCATTGACATGGACGTTCGGCTTCCTAATGGGTCTCTTCTTCACCTTGCTGATTGCGTGGTGCCGTCGAGTCGGCTGTTTGCGGTTACCAGCCTTCTTCGACTCATAACCTGTTCTTAATAGTAACTACAAATACGACCAGCAAGGTAATATTTACCATCTACTAAGAATATCTCTCCGAGAATCAGAATCAGGCAAAGTGAACAAGTTAAAATCGACGATAGCTTAGTCATTTTGAAAGCCACTTGCCTTCACACGCAAGTTTCACCTAGCTGGAAACACCTGTTAGCGTAATTTACGTAGTTATTCTGATCTAGCTAAATTAATTGCAATCTAGCATTACTTGTAGTAATAGAGGTGGTCATAGAAAGGTGCAAAGAAGCAATGAGCAAGCACACATTTCAAGGCGATATCTTCAAGGGATTATTAAATAGATTAGCATGTTCACTCAGGGACTACCCATTAATTGAACAAGTTAACATTTTATTAGTCGCCACCCAATCGTCGTTTCAATGGTTAGTAATAAGTGTGTCAATGACCCGGTTAATTGAAAACAATGGCCACAACCCTATGGCAACCACTGTCTGCCAACCGGAACTCAAATACAATAAAATTGTTTCAATTTTCTCATATCTCTCGCCATTTAATGGCCTTTTTATCGGCAAATCACTTGACGTGAAGCGCAAGAATGGCGTAACTGAGTGTCGGCTCGATTCGAATGTGTTTGCGGTCACGAATCGCTTGTTCAGTCATCCAACACGCGTATGAGCAAGGTGTGGGACATCAAGAACACCAAGATTTCATCAGAAAAATTAATTACTTTTTTAATTTTTAATTAAAATGAAATATAAATAAGTTTTTTCTCGTCTTTAGTCTCGAAAAACAATTCATTTTCTCAAAAGAAGAATAAGAGAAACAAATAATGGGATAGAAAAACATAATTTTTAAGCCATTCGTAGAAGTTTTTTGAAGGAATTTTCGCTGTCTTTTAGGTCTCTCTTGGTGTGGATGTCAGACCAATCATAAGAGACGCGCAGTTTTTTGGAGATAAAAGGGTTCGGAAATTCAACTTAAAAACGGGTATATTTCAAGAAGAATCGCAAAAGTGGTGGTCGTTCTTATCGTCACAAATAAAAATGAACTTGATAATTGATAATAATAATAATAATATAAAGAACTAATAGTCTGTATCTCTTTTAACTTAAATTAAAAGTCACTTTTAAATTAATTAATTTGTTGTTTTGTAGTGTTTGTAGTCTTGTTTTGTCCCGAAACGGATGATCACAGGAGACGATTAATAATAATAATAATTAATATTAATAATAATTAATAATAGTTTTCGTCGTATTACAGGTCCGAATAGTAATAGTAATTTGTAATTAGTATTAACTATTCGTGTGTTCGCTGTTTTTTTGGAGACCACAAGAAGTCACAGCAAAATGTTTTGCAATTGTCTGCAACCGAAGCAATCAGTTCTTCACTGTCTGTGAGGAGTTGTGGCCGAGAAATGCCTTCTTTATTCTTGACGTCAGTCGTGGTGTCGGACACTAAACACATCCCAAAAAAATGAAGGAAACAATTGTCCGATAAATAGTAGGAAATGTTTTTGTTGTTGTCTTCGCTTACAGTAGAGTCAGAGCTACTGACGAGGAGTAGTCTTAAGTGTGTTAAGAATTACGCCAATTATTACACAATTAAAACGATTGGTTCCGCGAACTGAAACACCATTTCGTTTGCGTCGTTCACTCACTCACTAAACGCTTGCATCCAATCAATTGATTCACTGATGAGTTGTCGAAACACTTTTTTGCAGATAAACTACACTTTAGGGCCGAATGTGAGCAACAATACAATAGAAGAACTATTTTTAGTTGTAAACTAAACGTCGGATTAGAATCACTGAAACAAATTTGTAGATAAAACTAAATATAAAACTGATTCTGGCATTCGATGAACGGGTCGTGTCTTCACGTGTTGTCAATCACTTTGGCGTCCAATCAATCGTGTAATGAATTTTCAGATAAATTGCTCAGAAATTAAATTAATTTGTCTAAAAATTTCCAATAAATATATTTTTTGGATTCAAATTTGATTTCTTTTAGAGAATAATTTTCAGTAGTCTTCAGTTGACTTCTATTGCGAAGAATATTCAAATCCAAAGCTCAGTAACTAATCGATTGACGAGTAATCCAGTCAGTGATGGACAGCAGTGGCGGTCGGAGTGGACAGAAGTGCGAAGTCGGGGTCTGAAGGAGTGATGAGTCTTGAGTCGGGTGTGTAAGAGGAAAGTACACACTCTTTGGCTGAGTGTGCGGTCACTGAACAGCTGAGGAGGAGATGAGAGGAGTGTTTGCGTGTCTTTGCGTCCATTAATTTAAATGTAATATCAATTGTAATAATAATAATAATTAGAAAAAGAGTTCTCTTCTATCGATTTGGTCGCATCTCAACACTCGGTGTGAATCAATTGAATCACTCGAATCACTAATAGTCTTATGGTATTCGTTGGCCGCAACCGAATGTCACCGAACGAGTAGTGGCCGACAGTTATCGAATGTCTTCTCTGGTTGTGGTTAACACTCATAACAGTTTGTCGGCATTGGCCGCACCTCTTCCGCCCTTTGTGTTTGGCCTCAGGTACTCGTCGTTGGCCATTGCGATCACATCGATCCGGTCCTCCTTTCGGTACTGAAGACACCGACGAATGAATTGCTAACAGAGAAGTCACAGACAGACATAGGTTAGACATCAGCATATCATCGCATCGATCGGATACAGAAGAGGAATATCTCATTAATCTATTCTTATTCTGTCAGAAGTTAGCCACGAATCGGCTTTTGCTCAGCAATTGATTGCTGACAGAGAACTAGTGCTAAGTGTGACCAACAGCTGGTCGTCTCTCCTATAAGCCAGTGGTCACTACCACTCTATTCCAAGAGACCTAACCTACAGAACGTGTATTACATTCACAGTGACAGAGATTGGAGACAAGAATAGAGAGAAAAGCGTTTCAATTATTGGTCTCTCAAAGATTGAAATTCGAGGCAAAAGCAATCGATAGCAAAGTTTGCGCAACCAATAGGTTGGACTGGTTTTCATGTGACTTACCTTTGCTTCGGGACTGACTGTTGGCTTAGCGGCGAACTCGACTTCAGTTGCTTTTAAAATAGTATTCTCTTCTAATATAGTGGCCTGGGATTGGTTGTGGCCGAATGGCTGTGCGATAGAGGACAGGACGGAGAGAAGGAGACAGTCAGTTACGTATTTGTCGCATATTAGTGATGTCAAGGACAGCAGCGATGGCTCACACACTCTCTCTGCCGGAGGGGAAGGCCAAGAGTCACAAACACACTCTCAAGGGGTGTGTAAGTGAATCCTCAAATACGAGAGGAAAGCCATCGCTCGACACAAAACGCTGTGCTCAACAAAAGAGCCGTTTCTTTTGCGGCCATCTTTCAGGCCTCAGACGACAGAATCAATTGTTGAACACAACGATCGTCACAAACAGACAATCAATTGGAAAATTCACTCACCTTTTTGCCGTAAAGACACTGGTAGAAGATTACACCTACACTCCATACCTAGGTGCAAAATTGTCAGTTAGTTGCGGCTCATTTTCATCAAGATAATTGAGTGTAAAAAGAGAAGAGAAAGAAAAGTGGCAGTTTTTCTGAATTATCAATGAGCTAGAACATATGTTGCATTGCTAATGTGACGCAAATTGGCGTCAAATGCTAATTAGCAAGGCAACATGCTGCAATACCAGCGAGCATACTAATGGGAGAGGAAATATTGGCACAGAGTCTGACAGAAACAATCGGTTTCAGACCATTCAGTGCCACCGAATCAGAAGAAGTGGTTTCGAGAATGAAAATCAATAAACGATAATAATAGTCACAATGGGTTAAAGACCTGGAGTGTGGGCGACGGAAGGGATGGAATCAGTGCACACCCGCCGCCCACACCCGATGGCCAACACTTACGTCAACTTTAGATGAAATTTTTGGTGGATTTTTGCCGACAACAAAGCATTCGGGTGGAAGGTACCAGTAGGTGCCGGCCCCCTGAGAGGTCAGGTCCATGCCGTGGTCGGGCGAGTAGTTCTCGTCGTCCATGATCTTACTCAGACCAAAGTCGGTGATCTTTATCTCGCCCGAGACAGCGCCCGAACCTAACAGTATGTTACCTGAGGAATGAGACAAGAGATTAGTGGACAGGTCGGCACTGGTCGGACAGGAAAGTGGGCTAACACTACCGGATTGCATGACCCGGTTGGGGAATACCCTCACTGTTTGTGTCTGAGATAATTTAGAGGAAAGTCTAGCCAAAAGTTCGTGGGAACTATGGGACAGTTGAGCCGATTGCTCGAGAATGCCGGGAACGGCTGACGGCAAGCGGCGAAGTTGGAACTGACCAGGTTTGAGGTCGTAGTGGATGATGGGAGGCTTGATTTCGTTGAGATACTTGAGTGCGTGCACCACTTGCATGATGATACTGCGGGCCTCCCTCTCCGGTATCGACTTGTGCTGTTTCAGGTAGAAGTCGAGGTCGTGGCCGTCGCAGTACTCGAGGACAGTGCAGAACGAGTTGGCGTCGATCTCGAAGACGTCGTAGAGCCGAACCACTCGCGGATGTTCTAACTGTTTGTGAATGTTGTACTCCCGGAGCGCGTGCTTTATGTAGTTGGCCTTCTTGTCGTCCTTCCAGTCCTTGTTCAGCTGATGGATCTTGCACGCCACGTACCGCTGCTCCTTCAGGTCGAACGCCTTGTGCACCTCGCTGAAGCCACCTAGACATATGAGAGACAAGAGATTAGCTTGGTCAACAGGATAACGACAGCTGGATAGGAGGGGTGGACAACAGTGCCGGAAACTCGGGGTCGAGTGCTCGGGTGTAGACAATTCATTGCAAACTTCTCAGAAAAGTAGCTAGATCACGTAGAGTACTAGGAAGTCGAGCTCTACAGCTCAATTGAGCATGATAAAAATGGCTATTCGATGATGTTTTCAACGGAAAAACAAATTCAATGCCTATTAGTCGGCAAAAATGTAGTTCATATGAAAGGGAAATACAATACAATAGAAGCGATCGTCGCCAACAGTAAATACTTCCGATCGGTGTCGACAACTAGTGCTATGAGTGTCAAGTTCAGTGGAACGAGGTCAGCATGGTCATATATAAATTGCCCGGTAAATCACAACAAGGAAAGCGAACAACGGAGGTATCGGTGGTAAACTACCGGTTGGATATGGCAAGTGAAATGAAGAGGAAGGGCTGGCCAGCGGCCAGGTGTGGCCAGAAGAGAAGCGGCCAGTGGTACGAGTCCTACCTTTGCCGAGCAATATCAACAACAGGTATCGGTCGTTGAGTGTCGGGTGGTTGTTGAACCGGGACTGGTCCTCGTTGTGGATGCGTTTGAGTTCCCTGATGTGAAGGTTTCGTTCCCGTTCGAGCTTCTCGAGCTCGAGCTGCAGGTCGGTGTCCTCCTTCTTGAGCGCTTGGGACCGGAGCTTGAGGATCTCGTCTTGTTCGTAGTACTCGTACCAGTTCAGGTCTTTCGGCATCGGCGACACGGGCTCGGGCTTAAGGAAGTCGCCGTTGGACAGGGACGAGGAACTGTTCTCGCGGGACCCAGCGGTCACGCCCGGGATCGTTATCGCAGACACCAGTGTCGTCGACCCGTTGCCAGCGCTCTTCGATTTGGCGGTCGTCAGCGACGGTCTCTTTTTGCCTAACATTTTTCTTTGGCGTTCAATCTCTTCCCGCGCCTGAGCTATTGACTCCTGTTTGCGGATCAGCTCAGTAAATGCGTGGCCGTCCACCCAGTTCTCCACGAATGAGGCACCTGTCGGGAGGAGATCGGGTCAGTCGTCGGCCGGGCCGGGCAGTGGCCAGCAGCGGCGGTCATACCTTGTCGCTGAGTGACGAACTGGCCGAGCCTGAGCCTGTTCTGCATGCACTTCTGTCGGGCGGCCTTCTTCTCCATCGCCGACTTCTCGATGAGCAGCTGTTTGGTCACATCAATGCATTTGTTCAGCTGATCCTTGCCTTTGTCGATCAGCTTCTGTTGGGCCGCCAGTTGACGCTTGAGTTCGTCGCCCGACCGACACAACTCGTCGATACGCGTGTCACGTGTCTCCAAGTCTTGCGCCGATTTGGCCTCGATATCACGCAATGACTTCACAGACAGATCTGTCTGCACAGCCTTTGAACAATAGGTGATGCCGGCGGTGGCGCCGGCCCCGCCGTACATCTGGGAATACATATTGGATGAGTGCGAGACCGGCACAGGACAGCTCTGCTTTGGATTCTTAGTGGAATTGGCTGCTGACTGTCGCTGCGCGGGCGCCGGCGGTGCCATCATTGCCGACAGGCCCGACGGCAGGACGTCGGCGGGCAAACCCGGCCCCGTCGGTGGTGAGCCCAACGTACTCAATGGCTGGTGGTTACCGCCCGGCGAGGGCGGGTACATATAGAAACTATGGTTTGCGGTCGGAGATTTGGTGCCGCCGTAACGACTAGGACTTGAGTGCTGCTGAAGATGGTATCAGATGATCAGTAAAGTCATACAACGGCCGGCAGTGTGCGGACAGACTATGCAATTGGCGTTAGCTCTAAGTGTAACAGAGATTCTGGTATTGACTGACAGGTCGGCCACCGATAGACACTGGCAGTCGGTCTCTAAGACAAATGGCTTTCCGTTTGAGGCCATAGACAGCGAGTGAGTCAAAGAGTTTTGGCTTTTGTTACTATGATATGTATTTTTAAACAACTATCTAAACCATTTGAAACAAGTGATGTCTGAGAGACCAAAAAGAGTAAATTAGAAAAATAAAAATAAACAAGGCATATTCTTAGTCAAACTTGGCTACATTACTGCTATTTTGGTTATAAAATAATCAAAACTTATTATTGAATTATTGCATAATTGAGTCGACATTTTATGGAGACATCAGTGGAAAGAGAGACGGAGAGGGAGAGTGTGTTTGGCAGAGAGGGAGAGAGGGAATGACTGACAGAGAGAAGAGAGAGAAGGAGAGGGAGAGAGAGAAGAGAGACCGCAAAGAAATAGCGAGTTTTGACTCGAAATGTTACTAATCTATAGGAATAGTATTGAAAACTAATTACTCGTATATGTGAACCAAACTAATAATAGGCTATAAATAGTGGCGAAAAGACTGAAACGAAAAGCCATTTTATAGCGATTTGATGATCAATAGTAACGCCAAACACATTTTTGCTGTTTGCCTGTCCGGCACCACATCAGACCAATTAATAATCTAGCGATTCATATTTACCTTGAAGTATTCGTTTATTTTCTTATTACCCTCGTTCACTCGCATTTGTTTCGATGCTTTTGTTGGGTCAGAGAAAATTAACAAGATTAGTATTGTGTGTGTGTATGCCTGTGTGCATGGTCATATGTTTGGGGGGTGAGGGGGAAGGGTTGGCAGAAAGACGTCTGTCTTATATATTGAGAACAAAAAGAGAGACAAAATGTCCGAAAAAGCACTCAATCTTGGAGTGAGTGTTGAGTAGTATTTTCGGTCAGTTTGTGGTCAGAGAGCGGGTCAGAGATCAGGTCGGGTCAGGAGAGGGCATAACCACCGTTTGGCTGCTGCTGTTGTTGCCTATCGTCGGTAGCGTTGGTCACGTCTTTTTTCCTCCGCTTGCGGTCGATGGGCTGAGTTTGTCGGCCATCGCCGGCACCCGACGACTGGCTCCGGCACTTCTCTGGCGTCAGTTCAGATAAGTCTTTGTCACTGTTGTGACTGCCGGCCGATGCGGTCGACAGATTGGAATCGCAGTTATGATTAGGCGTATGACCCGATGAGGACTGACTGCCGCCACTATTGTTGCCGTGAATGGACATCATCTGCGGTGACGCCGATGAGGCCGACAAGTGATTGGTCAACGAGTTTGAGTTCGATTGGATCACAGGAACTGATTGACCGAAGATTACCTGAGGGTAGGAGACCACAGAGGGTTAGAATGCGGGCCATGGACTGGTCGGGTGGGGACGGGTCTGGCCGTAGGGGACAGCTATTTGGTGACGATTATTGTTCGCCTCATTACAAATGTCTGACAAAATGCACAAAAATGAGCTCAGATTAGAGTAAACAACAGATTCCTATCCCAACAGACAGAGCACAGGAAAGGCTTAGCGACTGACACTACACCTCAATATTGATGAGTTTTCAAGGTCACCACTGGCTAGTGACTAGGTGATTCTGGTGGCCACTCACCTGGCCTCACACGGCACGGTCACGGCCCAGGTCTGGCCGGTCAGAGCCGTGCGGGCCGAGCGGTGAGAGCACACCCTAACTGAGGCAAACAAATGGCTGATAGAGTGAGGCATTTAAAGGGCCAGCGCTGCCACTGCTGTCGTCTACGAGGTCTGTGCGGTCGGGCACTGGTCAGGACGGCTGGGATGGACCTACCCGTTGACTGCCTGTAAAGCGGGCCTCCAGTAGTTCCTGTTTCCGTGGATCTAGTGTCGGATGTTGTGGCAGATTATCCATTATTTGAGTGGAATAGAGGACTGACGACAACATCAATGACCAGGTTTGTCGTCGTACGCTCTGCTCTGGACTGACAACGGCTCACTGCTTCGGGTCTAACACTGGTCGCAGAGCTCACCGCACACTCACCGACCGCTACACTGGCCGTCGGTCGGCCGCACAATCATCATATCGTCCGCTAATCCAATGGAGTGGTGGCTGAGAGACACACTCTGGTTGTGGCTGTCGGTGGAGACACACGGCTGGCGCTGGCGAGTCAAACACTGGCCGGATGTGCGGTCACTTCGGGCACTGACCGCCGGCACTGGTCGGCAGTGGTCGCACACTGGCTCACACTTGGTAATCAGTGGCCAAACCGCACACCAATACCACTATAAACAGCCATTTTATTCCTAGTTTATGGCATAACATCACTGTTTGAACACAATTTGTCTCTCGACTGAACATTTGCACAAAACTGGAGAACACCATAACAACAATCAATTACGTGAGCCGAGCACAGGCTCACCCCAGGCACCCGACCCATCACTCCCCTGGAGCACAGTGACCAAGCTGGTCCAACTAAAGCTAACAAGCCTGGCCACGATCAGCCTGGTCAGTAATGGCCAGCCGCCACTGTGCATGCTACTTTCCCAGCCTAGGTTACGTAGTGGTTCTGTGCGATGAGCTTGGTCATCAGAGTGGGAATGCAAATGCAAGTGACAGCAATGCACTAAAACGAGCAAGGTAACGCCAAAAGTACCATGCTCAATGGCCACTACTGCATAAGGCGTTTGACGTCATGTCAGACACTCAATCTGTTGCAGGAATATTGTGGTCTTTCGTTCTTATTCGATATGCAATTGGAAATTGTGTTACACATAGCCGTATGCCTTGCTTATAGTCTTGCTAAGCTTGCTAGTTATCCAACCAATCGATTTTTGCGATCACTATTGGCTGCCATTCGATTGCCAATGGAATAACCTGCTCATCCTTGGCAGCACATTAT
>JAQGBE010001684.1:0-10286 GCA_034698225.1 Scheloribates latipes | reverse complement strand
TAGCAACTCTTCGCTTCAGTTGTGAACAAATTTTCATGTTTTGAAGCATACAATTGGAGTATTTTGAATAATTCAGTGAGTGAGTGTCCAATTGAATCAAGTTAGTAGTAGGGAAGCCCGTATGCCCAACAGTAGTAGATGTGCCTACCGGGGGATCGCTCCTGATTGGTCGAGACCCGTGCTTTCCCCCACCCCGTCCCCCTCACGTGACCTACCCCGTACTGTAGCGGACCCTACCGTACGGTATGAAGTCATGAACACGCCCACCCGTGACGTCACCCCGTCCAGTAGTGGACCCGTCCTTTCCCCCACTCCGTCCCCCTCGTGTCATGTGACTTGTCATGTGATTTATGACTAACCAAGTGTACGCATGCGTACAGCTGGGGTGTCATAATTTTCAAAAATATTCAAAATGGCAGTTACCATAGCACCAATTATAGCGAAAATTCAAATAGGCGTTTACCATAGTAACCATTATAACGAAATTTCAAAATGGCGGTTACCATAGCAACTCGGTATTTTTGCTGACGCGATTGAATTAATGTTGACGAAAAGGTTAAAACCGGTTAACTGTAATGGATTTTCAACAGGAGATAACTGGTTTATAAATCGTTAGTGAATTAAATCAAAACAGGCAACAAAACACAATTAATAGCAATATAAAACGAGGTCCACAACTCCCACTGATTAGAAGTTCTTATTACTCGTGAAGAACAAATTTCCTGGAAGTGGTCAATATTGATGATAAAAGCCTATCGAAATGTCCAAAAGCGTGAAGGTCGATTAAGATTTACTATAAAATCATTGAACATGATCGAATTGATAGAAATCGGTTCATTATACAAGAATATCACAAAACTTTAATAGAAAATATAGAAAACCTTAAACATAACGTGTATTGCTATAAATGTATGTCTATTATCATCAAAATTATATGAATTTTCACAAGATCAGAGCAAAAACTGAGTTAGCCTACAGAAGGTCTCACAAAATGTTAACATTTCAATCAATATTAATGCAAACTAATGACAGAAACATAGTAAGCATGTAAAACTTCATTTAGAATATTCAAAATTATTGCAAACTAACAGAAACTCAGTGAAAATGTAAAATTTCAGTTAAAATACCCTAGTTTATAACGCATTAAGAACAAAAACTGAGTAAACAGGTGAAATTTTGGTGAAATAATCTTAAATTATTGCAATCTAATAACAAAAAATTGAGTAAACATGCTAATGTTATATAAATTGTTAGCGTTTCAATACTGATTATGAAAAATTATTGAACAAATACATGTAAAGTTACAGAAAAGATTAAAAATTTCATTAAAGATCACTGAAAATTACACTGAAAATTACACCAAATGACAACGCAAATTTTTGCAAAGTTGATTAAACAGATGAATTGTTAATTTATTGTCAACATTTTAAATTAAAATTACAAAATATATTTTAATCTTGAAGCAAAATGACAAAACTTTAGATAAATTATCATATTTCAATCAAAACATTACACAATTGTTGCTAACTTGAGCTGGACTGATCATATATCCAAAAGATTTTATTAAATATCAACATTTTACAGCCAAACATTAGAAATTGTTAAATTATGCTGAGCTTTGATGTAATTGACAGATAATTTGTTCAAATACCATAATTTAAATCAAAACATTATAAAATGTTGTTAACTTATGATTAACTTTTGAACTTGAGTGTCGCGCGCGGATCTGACCGTCGCACGCTGCTCAACTAAGTCCTCTAATTCAGTAGTTAATTAAGTGATTTAATTACAATTTGTTGTCAATCCGACTTAATAAAGATCTCGACTAACGATTGTCACCAAAACCAGCGAACTAGTGGTCACTTCGACCGAATTGTGGCCAAATGGCCGATTCAGGCGTTTGTGCCATTTCATTGTTTGCGTTTGTTTACGTTTGTAAACAACTTATTGTCATCGGCAGCGATGGCCAACAGCACCACAGACCAGAACAACACTTCCCACGAGCTGGGGAGTGACCCCGACGCGACCACTGTTGCCGAAGATGTCCTGTCTATCGCCGACAAAGCCGAGAAAGAAGCACGTGGACTCCGAAAGGAAGCGACAGCTCTGGTGAAGACACTGACCGCCGGCAAGAAGTTCGCGGCTCAAGAACGGGGAGAGATTGACCGCATCTTCGCCACCTATCACACGCTGGTGGTCGCCCTCGTGACCACTCTCCGCAGACAAGACTCTCTTCTGACAACAAAACGAGAACTCAAAGCGATGGCAGAGGATATCAAGAACTCGGTCGCCGACACTCTCGCAGAATCTCTGGAACCGCTCATCACTGCCGTCACTCACATGTCCACTGACCAGATCCGAGGCCGCACAGAGAGTCTTATCACCGACTGCTCAGAGATGGAGACCGATAGCTATGAGACCGACACTGGCTTTCTCTTCCAAAAAGGGCGCCGCAAGAGAAGGAAACTAAACACACCGCAGACAGAAGGCCAACCCAGGAGTTACGCTGCCATGCTTGCCAACCCCGGCCCCTCTCGACCTGACACTAGCCGTCCACCGACCGACACCCGCACTCAGGCGAAGAAACAATCAGCAAAGCCTCGTCCAAAGCCAATACCGGTGCACACCATTGAGATAACTTGTCCTCAAGAAGGAGACGACGAGGCCTTCAAGATAACAGACACAGCCGTTCGCCGAGTGCTCAGCCAACTCGAGAACATCAACTTCGAGCGCGTGTCCACCGCAGACAAGAAGAAGAAACTCTTCGCGAGTGTTATCAACAAGGAAGACGCGGACAAAGTGATCGCGGCGCTGGCCAACTCGGCCCTCAAGAACACCTGCTCTGCCAAACTTGAACCACTCAGGCGACCGACCGTCAAGTTCTTCAACGTTGACCACTCCCTCTTCGACGAACAGTTCCGTGTCGGCCCCAACAAGGACCTTGACAAGTACAATGCACCCTTTTATCACCAACTGCTTACCAAGAACAAGAACAAACTGGAGGAGAAGTACGCGACCATCGAAGACCTCAAGAACGACATCACACTGCTGTCCACCTCGAAACCGACCGGCGACGGCCACTTCACAACTATTACCGCATCCACCGCTCCAGAACTAGTCAAAGCTCTTGGTGACAGCGTTTATCTCGGAGCCTGTCGGTCACGTGTCTCAACTGTCCCTCAGATCACGCGCTGCTTTAAGTGTCAAGGTTTTAGTCACACATCAAAGACCTGCAAAGAACAGACCGACACTTGTGGTCACTGCGCCGCCGCTCACAAGACAGACGTCTGTCCACAAAAGGAGGACAACGCGCTTGCAGTCTGTGCTAACTGTAAGAAGACGACAAAAGACCCGAACAACCCAAAGACCAAACATCCAGCAAACTCCAGCACCTGTCCAACATACCTGTCCTTCCGCAGCCGAGTGATCTCCCGCACCCAAAATGTCTAGACACGCAATGCTTGCCTCACCTGCCCAGTCCTGTCTTCGGCTCGTTTCCATTAACTTGCACAACTGCACCGACGCAACCACCGCTCTCCTCGACTTCACAGCCAGACACCGAATCGACATTGTTTTCGCCCAAGAGCTGAACACCTCCGACAAGACGGGCTCTTCGCTCACCAAGTTTGACAAGATCATCATGGACAAGGATGCTGTCCGGCCCCGCGCGGCCATATTAATACCAAAGCAAAGCCAAGTGACTGCCTTTAACCTTCAACATCTAACGACACAAGATATGGCGACCGCAAAGGTCACTATTGGGAATCATACTCTGACTATCGCCTCAATTTACGCCACTGATAGAGATATAGAGCTAACACTCGACAGAATGAGCACTGTTCTGACCACAGCCCGCACTGGCCCAGTGATCATCGCGGGCGACGCTAATGTCCGCTCTCCTCTCTGGGGAGATGTGAAGCGATGCCACCAAGCTAAATATCTCGAAGAATGGCTGTCCTCAAACCAATGCCAGACAATGAACAGGGTTGACCCAGAAGTGGACACTATGACCTTCGAGGACAGTCGCGGCCGCACCTCTGCCATTGATGTGGTCATTGCCAATGGTAGCGCACTCTTATACGCAACTGAAGCCCGAGTCAACAACGAGGTGAACCACAGCGACCACCACTACCTCCAGTTTGAATATCTGATCGAATACCAAGAACCACATACCAAAGAGCAGAAGTACGACCTCAGATGAGCCGATTGGAAGGAGTATCGGACTGCTCTCGCAAACAACTTGCAAGCTAACGCCGACACACTCGCCTCCACTGACACTGACCTCATCGTACACACTCTCATCACATCAATCACTGATGCGGCAGACAAAACCATCCCGAAGACAGATTCTGGTCGCACCCGCCCCTCGTTCTGGACCAATGAGTTGTCGGTAACGCGTAAACTCATCCGTGAGCTGAGGAGAAGAGCGAAACCATATATCAGAGCCCGACGACTGCAACGTGACCTCACCCTCTATAGTGACCACTGGCTCCGTCTGCTCAACCAAACCAAGTGGAGACACCGACAGCTATTAAATGAAGCCAAACAGAAAGCATTCAAACGAATGATCTCCGACCGGATCAACAGAGACCCGTGGGCGGCGGCCTCCATGGCCAAGAGGGCGACGACGGACTGGTCCGACGCATTCAAATCGATCACCAGAAGCGACGGCTCGCACACTGAGAGCACTGAAGAGACTCTGCAACACCTCCTGGAATGCCACTACCCGTCGGTCACCGATGCCCAACAAGTGATCAATGACCATGCGAACGCAACTATCGACAAATGGTTTAGCTCAAACCACACCATCGACAACGATATCACCGAAGACGAGGTCCGGCACGCATTGAGACAGATGAAGGGCCGAAAGGCTCCGGGCATCGATGGCATTATTGCAGATATGCTGAAGAAGGCATCAAACCTAGTCACACCATGGCTGACCAGGCTGGGTAACCTTTGCCTCCAGCAAAGCCATTTTCCAGCACAGCTCAAGCAATCGATGGTCCGTTTCCTCAACAAACCCGGCAACAACTCTGGGCATAAGGCCTTCCGTCCAATCGTCTTGCAGTCAGCGATTGCCAAACTTCTGGACATGATTATGACAGCTCGTCTGCAGCACCACATTGACACAACATCGCCCATCTCTGAGCGACAATATGGGTTCCGTCGGGGCTCAAGCACAATCACAGCCATCAACAGACTTTTCGACACTATTCTAACCGCAGGCACATGGACAAGAACGACAGCAAGAAAGAAAATGATCCTCGTGTCGCTCGATATTAGCGGGGCTTTTGATGGCATCCAATGGCCAGTTATCTTAGAAGCACTCCGGAAGAGGAAAGTTCCAGGAAACTTGTATCGACTATTCGCCTCCTACCTGAAGGACCGCTCAGTATCTGCAAGGGTTGCCGACGCCACAGCTGATAGAGAAATACACCAGGGTGTACTTCAAGGCAGTGTCTCGGGCCCTTTGCTTTGGAACATTTTCTACGACCACGTCGTCTCCACTCTCCTCCCAGAAGGCTGCCACTTGGTAGCCTATGCCGACGATCTGTATCAGCTCACACTCAGCATCCAGGGTAAACCATGCCCAGAGGCAAGAACAAACACCAGTCTCCAGACTATTAGTACCAGGGCCAAAGAAATCGGAATCACGTTCAACACAAGTAAATCAAAAGTTATGAGACTGGGCCGCAAGATCGACCAGCACGACGTCCTCCTCGACGGTCAACGTCTACCCGAAGTGACTGAACTGAATATACTCGGAGTTCTCCTCACGACAGACCTCTACTTCCGAAAGCACCTTAAGAACAAGTGCGAAAAAGCAGCCCTTCTGATGCACCATTTGACCACAATCGCCAGACGCGACTGGGGCTTGACACCGGACAAACTGGTCGCGATCATAAAGGGCGCCATCTGGTCAATGATCACCTACGGCGCGCCAGCAATCACTCGCCTTCGACCCGACGCCTACGACTTTGCAGATGTTACGCATCTCATGAGGAATGCCCTACTGTCTGCCACACGAGCACACGCGACCGCCGGAATCGATGCTCTTCATGTCATCACCGGTGTTCTCCCGATGTCCATCAGAGTGCAACAGATTGTGACCAATCACGCGATTACAACAGGCGAACCAACCAACGCCTCGCTGTCCCTTCTCTCACCCGAGGTGCTCGCCACTGTCCACAGACCGACGAGACAACTAAGACACCCGTCGCTACCACTGATCGCCGCAGACGATACTCCCGAAGGACTCATATCAGTGG
Source organism: Scheloribates latipes (assembly GCA_034698225.1). NCBI lineage: Eukaryota > Metazoa > Arthropoda > Arachnida > Sarcoptiformes > Scheloribatidae > Scheloribates > Scheloribates pallidulus. Next base: position 4,017 of record JAQGBE010001684.1, on the reverse strand, counting down.
CAGCAGCCAAAGCACAAACAAAGAGCCGAGCGATGACTGAATGGCAATACAAGTGGACAACGGCCGAATGGGGCGCACACACCCGAGCGATCATCCCGTATGTCGAGGACAGGATACCGATCCGGTATATCAACAAAACGTGTATGCAGTTCTTAACTGGCAAAGGCTGCTTTAAACACCACCAGAAGACCATCGGCAAAAGGAGTGACGACCTGTGCGATCGCTGTCTCGTGCTCGACACGGCTCACCACTTGGCCACAGAATGTTTGAAATACGCCGCAGAGAGAGACGAGTTCATCGTAACCGACGACAGCACACCACTGACTCTCAGAACACTGCTGTCCACAAGACTTCCCGAGTTTAAGGACTTCCTACGAGCGATAAGCGACCGCTGGGACGGCACCTCCCGATTGGACACACCGATGACAGCAATACAACAACTAGCGGCCGTACCCGACCTCAACATTGCGTCCACCTTTGCTCTACCGACGGCCACGACAGGACAAGACATGACGGCAGTGGTGTCGACACCGGCGCCCACTTTTCCCGCACGAGAACAGGACGTAGCGCTCACAGACGAGCCGCCGTGAAGGAAGGACAGACAAGACACTACTCGTGCAACACTCGCCTCCACTGATCTTATCTCTGGTCAACTCATTACTGATTTGTCTCTCAATACCAATGTCTAACTAATTGTGATCTAATCTCGAAAGTCATTTGTAATTAATCGCTATTTCATTGTGATAATTCACTTTTAACTCATATCGAACGCCATTCCACTGACTATGATATCAACTGATTGTGATAACAGCAAATCGAACCATAACTAAGTCAATTGATTGCATTTTTATGTATTTTATGCTTTTAAGTGATTGCTAAGTATTTTAATCCTTATCTGGTTTTATTATGTAATTTTATGCTCTGTTTATGCAATCCATTGCAACTATTTTGTACAAATGTTCACAATTACTGTGATAACGAAAGTCATTCCCTTTAACAACATTCCTTATAGCCTCCCATAGTCTGGAATTTGTGTGAGGAATACATAGACACCAACTGCTCAATGAATGAAATGTTTTAATGAATCCAAATAAAACTATTCAACTTTTGATCAGATAGACAAAACTTATGATTAAATAGCAACATTTCAGTCAAACATTAGAAAATTGTTGTTAATTTATGTTGAACTGATCAAATTTGAACAAACTTTTGATTAATTGTAAACAATTCAATCGAAATAATACACAATTGTTGTTAACTTATGCAAAACTTCGATCAAACAGAACAAACTTTTGGTTCATTGTAAACAATACAAGCAAAATAATACACAATTGTTATTAACATATGCGAAACATTGAGCAAATTGACAATTCATTTGATTAAATATCATAATTTCGATCAAAATAATACACAATTGTTGGTAATTTATGAAAAACGTTGATCAAACTGAACAAACTTTTGATTAATTGTAAACAATTCAATCGAAATAATACACAATTGCTGTTAACTTATGCGAAACATTGATCAAATTGACAAAATTTGATTATTCATCAAACATTTTAGTCAAAACATTACAATCGCTGTTAACCTATGCAAAACTTTGATCATATTGACAAAACTTTTGTTTATTCATCAAACATTTTAGTAAAAACATTACACAATTGTTGATAAATCATGCAAAACTGATCAAATTGACGAAACTTTCAATTTAATCTCAAAATTTCAGTCAAACATTACACAATTTCCAATAACTTATGTTAAATTTTGATCAGATTGACAGAACTTTTGATTAAATGCTAAAAAATCAAATAATTCAAACGACTCCCAACTTCTAACAAATACCGTGTAAGTTAAGACTATAACATTAACGACGGGTATGTTTAAAGTGAAAGGCACTCACTACTACAGATACTGATAAGTGAGATGAGTTAAAGCCTTAGACCGTTGCCCCTCAAGGCAACTCTGTCACCCCTTCAGTTGAATAGACCAATCTGAAACGCCCCTACGCAGCCTACAGTATCTTGATATATAAAACAAGGGTGATGCAATTGAATGGCCACACTTGAGTGTTTCAGTTAACTGTGTACCACTTGTGTTTTATTTTCACTTTGTGACGTGTTTTGCGAACAAAATGTCTGTCAATGGATATAACAATGAAGAGGCGACCGCTCCGCCTGAAGAAGAGTTGAATCTGGATCACATTCAGATGGATATGGACGACTCCATGAAAGGTGTGAACGAATGCCTAATGGAAGTTTGCGACGTTTTGATGGATGTAGATGAGGTCTTAATGGAGGGGGAATATGATCAGATGGATGTTGAAGACAACGACCTATCTGATACGGACACAATCGCCGAAATTATGGACAATGAGCAGTCTGAGGTAATGGCAGATACACCAATACCTGGTACATATAACCAGAGACAGAGGGAAACAATGCGTTTCCGCAATCAAATAGGTTCAGGCAACAATAACATGCCTGTGGAGATAGAGTTTGAGGTCGATAAAGATGAATCTAAATATTATGACACATTCAAGCGTTATGAAATTAATGCAAACTTTAAAGTAAAACATAATTTGCACAAGTTTGGCAATCTATTGGATGCGGCAGATGCTGTTGATGAGCTGTACGACAGTTTTATGCGCAGAGAAATGGCTCAGTTTCGAGATGAGGACTTGATAAGCTTAGGTGTTCATCACCCCAGTTTCTTTGAAGAGGGAGGCAAAGGCGTGCTTTTCGTGCCTCCTTTTAAAAAGCGAAATTATGAGAAGCAGGCACTTATGAATGAGCTGGAGAAAGTTTGGCAGAGTAATAAAAGCTATTTACTTTGCGGAGAGTTTAAACTACAGATGAATGTGACTGAAGACTTGAGTGGTTCAGGACACATCAAAAAGGGTGCGCCCAAAACGCTTAAAGAAGTCGCAACCAATAAAAGATCTGTTGTCCGTATTAACAACGACGACAATGGTTGTGCTTTTCACGCACTAGCTGTGTGTATTTATTACATTAAATTAGGCAAACCTAAAAAAGGTAATACCCCTTAGGCTAGGCAGTGGAGAAATATACGAGAAGGTCTCTCAGATAGGAAGAGATACGCTAAGCATTTAGCCGATAAATGTGGCATGAATCTCGAAACGCCTGTAACAGTGAATGACTTCAAAGAAATACAGAAAAATTCAGATTATAGAATTGTAGTTATCGATTGGAAAAACAAAAATTATATAATCTTCAACGGCGAGGTCAAAGAGAAAGGAATAGTTTTCATTTAATGGGGGCAAAATAATGTTCACCATTATGACGCAATCATTAACATGAAAGGTTATATGGGGCAAAGTTATTATTGTTATGACTGTCTCAAAGCTTACAAAGGCAAAAATCAGCATAAATGCAAGAATAAATGTGACAAATGTCAGACATCACGATCATGTGCTCTGACGAATCCAATAGATTGTCAAAATTGTGATAAACAGTTTTATAATGAGCAGTGTTACGACAATTATTTGTTGAATGACAACTCGATATGTAAGAGGTCCAAAAATTGTAAAATATGTGAAGCCATATTTTCAGATGATAAACCTCATGTTTGTTATGCTCAAACATGTACGCGTTGTTCTGAGGAGTATAGGTTGGAAAAACATTACTGCTTTCTAAAATCAAAATCTATTGAAAAATTAGAAAAAGATGAGAAAATAAAAATTATAATTTCATATGATATTGAATGCCAGCAAAACAGAATTCATGGTAAATATCACCACGTGCCTGATCTTCTCATTACACATGTGATATGTGACGAGTGCGCGAGTATTGATTTCAAAAATCGATTGTCTAACGACTGTTTGCTTTGCGGTAAATTTTATAATAAATTTTTCGGCCTTAAATGTATAGAAGGCTTCAGGGATTATATATTCAACGACATGGCCAAACGAGCCGAGGAAAATAAGGCTCAATTGTATATTTTTGCACATAATGCTAAAGGCTATGACAATCACTTTGTCATTAGAGATATATATAGACG
>JAQGBE010001683.1:0-10295 GCA_034698225.1 Scheloribates latipes | reverse complement strand
CACATAATGGCTGTGAATGGCATTTCCAGACCATAGACTATAACCGTTGCTAATGTCGGACACAGAGCTTCAGTGCCCGGCTCAGATCCAGCGCTTCAGTCGTTTCCTTCCGTCCTATCGTCGCGAAAATATGCATAACTGAGGCCTTCGTCGGGGACTCCACTCTATTGACAGACAGAGCGGACCCATCGATGCACTGCACGACCCGTTCCTCGCTTAGAATCCCATTGAATAGCAGTGAACGCACGGCTCAGCCCTTATCTAAACGAGGTGTTAGTGCGCGGGACACGAGCTTTAGGTGACGATTATCTACGAACTGGCGCTTCCATTGCGTCCGAACTTGATTTTTAGCGACAATTCTCATCTGATTAAACATAGTTTGCCATTCAAATTGAATTCATTGAATTCATCAGCTTTTTTCACATCTAAAACACTTTCAACGATAACACAGACGGCAAACACAATAACTCATATTCACTAAAACACTATTATTCGTTATATCTCTCGCATTAATGTTTTCCTTTTGACTGACTATTCACAAGAAAAGTTTATTTATTTGATTTTGGATTAGATTAATGCATAAATTGTTTGCTAAAAATCCATAATTTAATATATTCCTGGCATTCAAGCGGCGATACATTTATACATCACTTTCCTCTCGAAACTGGGTTTGTATTGAATTAAAGTCGTTAACTGAATGAATGACTACTTTTGATCACTTCTATCGCTATATTATTCTCCTTTTAATGCGAAGAATAGAATCAAAATAAAAATAAATAAAAACTATAACTCATATCGGAATAAATCTTTTCCTTTTTCATTCATCTCATATGATATGATCTGAAAAGGAATTGTATTATATTTTGCCATAACTTACACGATATTCCACTAAATTTACATTACATTACTATATGATAAATCCCAGTGTCACACATATCATACCAACAATGAATAATATCGTGTATTAACTAAATCCAAGATCTCTTTCGACTTTCAATATTTTCATTGTCTTTTCCTTTGTATTCACACAATCTTTACTTCTTTTTACTTTCTCCGCAGAAAATATTTGATCGTATATTTCGATGAATTCATTTCCGTTTTGGAATTGTGAGGAGATGTCAGACTCAGACTCTCTCTCTCTCTCTCTCTCTCTCTCTCTCTCTCTCTCTCTCTCTCTCTCTCTCTCTCTCTCTCCAACTGTTTGTTTAGTTTGTATGCAAGAAATGACTTTAACTTCCATCTCATTCACGGTCTGACTCTCTTTGTGCACACAATTTATGATTTACGCGACGACTTTCCGTTATTTTCGTGGACGATATGAATGGGATTTAAGACTGAGATTTGACTTTTCTCTACGAAACTTATGAAAAATGAAATATTTTTTCGTTTGGCGAGAAATTTATTTGAAAACATTCCACTGATTTTTCATTGTCTCTCAAATCCTTGGCCAACACTGACGCACAGATTTGATGACTATTTCTTATGAAATCTCTTTGCGATGGCTTTGAATAGGAATCGAAAATCAAGAGATACAGTGGTATTGCCGGCGATGACGGCTCTGCTCTGAGCGAAGACAACACATCGCGAATATCAATGATTTGTATGTATGGGTGGTCTCAGCGATCACTCGTATTATGAGTTTTTAACGCTAATACCTAATGATTGGATCAGTTGTGCCGAAAGAAATCTCTTTTAAAGTATATTGTCTTAAGCCTTGAATAAGAAAAAGAAGAGTATTTTTGTTCAAAGTTTTTCTTTTGAGTCCCAGAAGAGTATTAGACAATAGTATTGGTGGAGATTACGGTCCAAACGGTTGACATCGAATGACATTTATCTGATATCATTACATAACTCTTACCTGAGATATCAAATGGACGTTAAATTAATGCATTATTTTGTTGTCCTATCGTCGGTCTGACCGACCGATCAAATTAAAGTCTGTGACACGACTACGGCGTCCGTTGACAGGCATTCCCGTCAGCATTAGCTGAGGACAGGACAGGTCTGGCCGCGCAAAAGCCAATGCCTGTCCCTATGCCTGTCCTGACGGATGTAATGCACAACTTTCGTGATGACTCTTCTCTGAGGTCTACACGAAATGTCTTACATATGAAAACCTTTAGCCCACACGGAATCGCGTCGACAATCGATGACAAGACGTTGAGGAGAGACGTGAGTTTGTCTGCTCTTGTCTTTCAAATCAAATTTATATGCCATGTGAACAGTGCTCTGACAGGACATTGAACTCAATTTTGTTATTTCGTTATATTCATAATGGCTTTGGAGTCGAAGAAAAGTCTCATTTTTTAGTGCCAAAGACTTTATTTGCTTCGAAGGAGTCGTTTAAGGGTTGAAAAATTGTTTTGAGAAAAGCCTTAACTCATCCGATATGTTGTCAGATGTGCGGCACTCGCGATGGCATTCAAAGCGACGCCAATATTGTTCTCTTCCTTCAGACCAATAGTCAAATGGCGCAAAGAAGTGGTCACAAGAAGACAAAGAGATTGTAATTGAGTTTAGCCTCACTTTATTTCTTTGGAGTTTCCGACGGCAAACGTATACCACTAGTAGTATAACGACATCATTGGCCAAGTGTTTGGTTGTCTTTGTTTTGGTTGAGTCGATATTTTTTGCTCACATTCTCAGCCGAGAGTCACATCTCATGGCATGGGTTGAGAGCCAAAGCAAAAACTTATCGCACGTATGACTTGTGAGCCAATTGTGTCTGAGCTCTGTTCTGCCCAACACTTGATATTGATTTTCGTTAAGTGAATTTATTGAGAGGAAAGTTAGCCTTTTCTCCATCCAAGAAGTCATTCTCACTTCACTCCTGGTCTCAACCGCTCGCCTGTCGTCTCACTTCTCGAGTCTCTCTATCATTGATATGTAAATTCCAGTCGCAGTTCAATCTAAGTGCAGCTAAAAAGAAGTCTAATTTAAAATTCAGATCCGATCTAAAGCTAAACGACTCTTATTTTGAAATAAATATGAATTGCAATCGATTTAAACGAAAATTTTTGCTCATTTATTGGATTACTTTAATAAAACTAAGAATTGTTCAGAACTAATATCATTGATATAACAATCTAAACGCCATTGTCTTTAGCCGTTCGTTAGTTGAAGAGCAGTGTTGCCAATGTATGGCCACATCTGCTGCCTCTAGTGATCAGAGGCACAGCTCTTCGGCACAGCTCTGGCACTGCACATACAGCTCAGGCACATACAGCTTCGCCACCGCAGCTCAAACACCAGTTTTTTCCTCTGAGAATACTCTGCTCTGCAAATTACAGAAGCAAACGGTAGAAGTTATGAACGAAACCAATTGTCAGAAGAGATGTACGCCGAAGAAGAACGAGCTCTTCGCTGCTCACATACTCTGCTTTTCATCTGGAATTACATTTTCTATTCATTTAGTGCAGTATTGCTTTTGTTATAAGCAAAACATAAACAATATATGAATATATTCTGTTTGTATAGCAATACAACGTATATATACACAGAATTGGGAATTCCGTTGCAATGCCTTCACTATAACAAAAAACACAATTTGGGACCCAATAAGAGACCAATTGATTAAAGCGAAAGGAGTAGCGCTCGAACCTAAATAATGTCAATGAGAATGCCAGTGATGACAGTCCTGGCGATGGTAGCGATGGAAAGTGGTCAGTGATGATGTTGATGATGAAGGTGTATTTGGAATGCAATAGAAGATCATTAGCCGACATGTGATAGAGTTAGAGATGGAGACCAAACCATTAGCACTGTATCCATAGGCAAACCATAAGAGGCGTTCGCAACCAGAATATTAGCGTCGATGCCAGGGATCAGTTGATTGAGAGTGTGATCTCGTGTCTGACGATCTTTGACTTGCGTTTGAATTTTGAGTTTCTCTTTGTGTTTGTTCTCTCACTGAATGAATAAAACGCTTTTATATTCAAATATGAATTTGAAGAAAACCACATAACGATTCTCCGAGGGTTTGGCCAACACTGGTATATCATATCATAAATAGTTCTTCGCTTTGCATCGCTCTTCGCAATTCACTCGTGCATCCTATCTCTCCTCACATCACAACTGATCCTCTTTTCCACTGTTTTGTGCAAAAGAGACCTCTTTTTCTACGTTTATGGCACTGTAGAGAATGCGTTGACAAATGAAGAAAGTTATACAAAAATATAGATTAGGGAGAGAATGATGAGAGAAGTGGGAGAGGGAGGGAGGGGTGAGAGAGAGAGAGAGAGAGAGAGAGAGAGAGAGAGAGAGACCAACTTTTTGTATTCATTGGTGAGTTCATATACACAAAGATGTTGAGCGAAGATTCGATTTCTTCGCCAAACGAGTGATTCTTATCGGATATACTTTTACATCAAATATATAATACTTTTTTGCTATTTATATTCTTTGTGTGCCATTTCATCGGAGAATATACTCTTTCGGCGATAATATTTAGCGATAAGAGAGAACTTATTTATTAGATTTCTCGGGCATAATATCTTTGGTATCGCTTCTAATCAATCGATTCGAGTGTTTTAGGAGAGAAATGAGTCTTTTGTTAGTTTACTTAAGGAATAATTGCTTAACGAATGCAAAGTTCAATTAAAAAGTGGTTCACTGATTGAAGCAAAACAAACAGCATTGAAGTGAACGGACGGCCAATCGAAATCATTTTGACATTATATACCTGTTGTGTAATATTAGTGACAATTTGTTATTTACCCATAGCTTACGGCTTATCGTCTCAAAGAGATTATCGATTCTTTTGTCTCTCTTTTGGTGAGGCCTACAGAGCTCTGTTGCCAAACAGTGCTGTTCGCACACTATTACATGTTCGCACACTGGATATGACTTACTATCGAGACTAGAGATGATAATTGGCTTTAAATTTCCTCGAATGTGTTGGTCCTAATTGTGGTCTTCTTAGGAATTGCCCTGAAGCAATTACTCCATTGCATACCAAATGAAGTGAATTTTAAATTAAACGCAACGAATAATTGGAATAATTTGTGTATAAAAAAATCATTAAATGAATTCTATGTAAAATTCAATATCTGTGAATCATAATTAGCATTATTATCTTGTAATCATATAGTGTCTGTATCAGTGTAATAATAGATTTCTACAATATTACTCGAATGAATTAGCTTTTATTTTATCATATGCCAGATGACGTACATTAGCTAGGAAAGGTCGTTGCAAATGACAAATAATATATATTTTTATGAAGGTAAAAATTGTGCTCAAGCTGAAATGTTAAGCTGCATTTTTCGCTCTACATCAACTACATCAAAATTTTCCGATACCATGTTATGCAAACATAAAGTCACTATTTTCCTTAGCATACTTAATAACTATACATTAAACTTGATATATTTTTGGTTTACATCAGGTAAATGGGAAGGAAGAACTATACTATTTTTGTTGTTGTTGTTCTAGATTCTAGTAGTCTATGCAAACAGTCTATACAAGAAGTCGATAGAGACAGTCATAGAGTCCAGAGAGTGCCAGACCTCCAGATGGCGATGGCTTTGAATCCATAGCCGAAGCGTTACTGCGATTGCTCTGACAGTTAGTGCAGGACTTGTGAGGCGTTTAGAGCAGACGTCGTTCGGCATCGGATGCGAGCGCTCACTGATTGTGAAGTTCGGGCCATAGAGTCGATGGCACTGCTCTGCTCTGCTCTGCTCTCCACTGCTCTCCCATTGCCAGTCAATTATGTGTTCAATTCATTTGATTAGTTGATGCGGTTTAGGAACCACTACTCAGTGATCATGATTGCAGTGGACTCAACACTGTCTCAGCACAGATTTGCGCCACTTGGCAAGTGAGCAAGTGAGCAAGCCACAATTGATCAGACTTGGGTGATCAGAACTGGTGCTACTTGAGTGGTGCACTGCCTTGTTCATTATTGCCCGGCTCACTATGAAGCGACGGTCAACATAGGCGCTGACAATGTTTAGTGCAATCATTTTCGGATATTTAATTTATTTCTCGGCCCACTGTCCGCACACTCAGGCCATCGAACAGACGGGTAAGTGTTGGCCAAACAAACTATACTTGATTTGAGGCGAAACCAATACTCGACTGCACTCGAGTTCAATAAATACCTCGAAATAACTTGCTATCGATATCTTGCTAGCGATGAGATCACCTGAACTCTGTAATTATGTATTTTCTACATATTCGACAGAATATTCAACTCTTGTGCCACATATAGAGCCTAACCCTTGCAATGTTGCAAATGGTTGGCATATTTTTGGTATATTTGCGGCGAATTTTTCGTTTAATAATTTGATAATTTAATTCTAGGCTATCTAAAACGTGATATTATATTAGTTTGTTAACTAATATCGTAGATAATTGCTTAATTGCACGCTAATCTTGATGAACCAAGCTGCCAAAATAGGCTCGCAATTGCACTCTGACCTAGCTGAGCCCAGCTGAGCCCAAAAGTGACCATTGTGGGCCACCTGTATGGCCTGGAGCGGTGTTTCAACTTGCTAACTCTGGTCTAATTGATGGCAAGCCATTGAATTAAGTTTTACCTGACGTCACATTCTTTGCTCATCTCTTCAGATGAATCTGCACTCAATTGCGGCTCAAATAAAAGAATATTTACTTTTAGACCATTCGGTCCGCTCTTAACGTTTGTAATGTTTGCGACCGACAGACAGACAGACATAAAAAGAAGAGAAAAATTTCTATCTATGAGTCGAAGGGATGAGAAACAGCTTTACTTAAGGTGTTTGCCTTTGATTTCAGCAAATATTGATGTCTAAGAGAACCTCTCTTTTTGGTACACTTGAGGACAAATGTTGAGCCATTTTTGTCGATGTGTTTAAGTAAAGTACTTTTTTTAAGTATTGGCAGCCGTTCTCAGCTCTTATTAATTCGTTGTTCTGTTTGGCGAATGCGATGTGTTTTGTCGACTCACTTGACCTCTCACTGTAATATTGGCCGACAAAAGTGTTTTGTGCCAAGACTTGCATCACTCGAGTGATTGAGACATAATAATCAGCCACTTCTCAGCTGCCGAAGCACTGGTCAAAGCCAGTCAAAGGCCTGACGGAGAGACTCATTACAACTCAATCACTGTTTTGACACCACTTTAATCATATCCAAGCAATAGATTGAGACTTCGGGCCACAGATTTTGGCCGATAGATAGGTGTTAGTGCCCGGAGCGGAGTCGAGCGTTCATTGTTGCCGTCGAGTCGAGTAGAGTCGAGATATTAAACAAAACTCTTGATTAACGTTAACCCAAAAGAGGGTCAGTTAGCTCTCGAGCATACCTGGTATGTGAACGCACTTATCACTACATTTTTTAGCTAATACTTAAACTTCTGGCAAAATATTAGACAAAAGCATCGATTATTAGCTGCGATCAGGCCTTCACTTATGAGAATTATCGCACCTTTTCTTTGTCGAAGGGCTGAGAAAACCCGCTTTCGGTTTGACTCGAGTCAAGACCTCGGCTTTGGGCACAGAATAATAAGTTAATAGTTTATTATACCTTTGAGTGCGAATAAGTCCTGTTCTTTGATGACGACGTCCTCTGAATAGGGATTTGAAATGTGAATCGTATTAAATAAATGGTCCAAATGTTAGCAAATCTGATGTTTGGGACGAATTGTGATGACTGACATCGCTCTCCAGTCGTCCCAACACTGGCACTACAAATGGCTTTTCAATTCTGCCCCTCTTTTCCAGTAGTTTTTTAAGCGAAATGTCACCCAAGAAGCAGATGTGACGCTCACCAGAGGTATAGAAATGCCTGGAATACTGAACACTGACTGAGTATCGAATAATGCATTCGATATCTGGATGTTATGCTCGAGTTCGGTATACCTCACGAGCTCTGAGTGGCGTAGCGCCCGACCAGAGCTCGTATTGCCTGTTCGTACGGCTCGCATGGAGTCGGAGTGCAGTGCGGAGTGACAAACAACCTTTCATGTAATGGTGAGACACAGTGTGCACTTCCCTCCCCTCCGTGGGTATCCCCTGAGATGAGACCAGCCTCTGGCAGATCCCCTTCTCTGGTCATTTACACGAGTATCGCACACATCGAGCACTAAAACCAATTCCAAATCAATAGCTATTAATCAAATTACGTTCGCTTTTATACTAACAGTAAATGCTTTGCTGTAATGAAAAATTTGTTTTTCTCTTTTCAATTATACTGTTTTTGTTTGGCGACTTGTCTCTGCTTTTTCAGCACTGAGTGCACTACTGTTCCACTGTTTCAATCGCTGTTCGATTGCTTACTTTTTTGATTCAGTTTATCTCTAATTTCAAAAATTGATTTTCTCGTTCGCCACTCTCAACATCGCAAAGACTGGAAAGACTTCGTCGATCGCGAGTCCAAACCGACTATTATTCTGTGAAAAGCACACATTTATCAGATGCGAGCCCACCATTGCCTTAGCATAGCGTACGAGTGCTGCCATTGAATCGATTTTAATGTTAGACAAACTTTCGGGAGTGGAGTCACACACACAATGTGAGCCGAAGAGCTCTGCCAGCGGTAGAGCACAGGTTTGCCTAACATTTTGCCGAATAATAATGTGTGCGTTAGAGTCGTCTCTCTTTTCTAATAAATACTTTATCCGAGAATTCGTGTGCAAATGCTTTGTGTTTTGCTTTTAAGCACTTCTCTACCCAATCATTATTACGGCCATTCAATGAGACTCTAAAACTGTATTCACTTTCCGACCCCTTATTGTCGAAGTGCTGTTCCAAAGAGGACCAGAAGCTGAAAAGCTTAACCAAAATTGCGTTATATAATGCCAGAGTAGCGATGAGCCGGTGCGAGGTGAGGCGAGATGAGCCTGGAGTTGAGTTGAGTTGAGCCTGGAGAATTCACTGTCAGACGAGCTGAGCTGAGAAGCGGTGGCCAAAGTGGTCACTATCTGGTCTGCACTGCAGGCCTTCACTCCTAACCAGACCTTCCGACACAACACAGGCTGCGATCGCCTGCTCTCTGACCCATCGATCGCTCTTTGGGGCTATTCTTCATTTCAGTCACATGTAAGGGCACTCCCGCTGTTGAGAAACTCAATTGCAAAACAGTGTTCGCTATTTCTCATATAAATAAAAATATATTCTTTTATCTCTTGTATACGACGTATCTCTTCTATTCTTTTCTACTGTTTTGCCTATTATTTTGCTGTTTTTTATTTAACTTTTTTTTCAAAATCTCGTCTGAAGTCTCGCGTCTTATCTGGCATTGAATGGGAATTCCATTGATCCGTGAAATATATGGACCAGAAGTGCGAAAGATTTTAATATATTTGAGGCCACAAGTCAGGCCTTCAAAGGGAAGTGCAATCCATTTGGAGCTCATTTGCGAAACAGTGGCGGTCGGACAGAGAGGAAAGGGAGAGACGAGAGACGAGTGCAGAGCAAAAACAATTTGCCCGCATATTAGCCCAAAAATATATTAAACATTTCTTATCCTCTTTCTCGAGAAATAGATTTTTCGGGGCAATTGTAAAACCGCTTTTGTATTCCAGGCGATAAATTGCTAGTTGTTTACCAATGACTTGAATTTTTATTACATAATTTGTTTGTGTTTTATATATAAATTCAGTTATAACTTATGAGTTATACGCGTATTAGAGGCCACAATGCGTTAGGTGTGTCCCCACTCGTACTCACGGCTCAGCCATAGTCCGGAGCGATAATCGCGAGTCTGCTCTTCGCTTATCTCCACTGTTATTAAAGACTATTACGAATTTGTTTTATTTTATTAGTTGCAGAAAAAACTTTGACCCAAACAATGAGCCGATAATTCTAACGCTGGGCCCCAACTGTAGGCCAATATTTATAGTTTAATCGCAATAATTGACTTTCAAATGACCACTTTATGTCCGATTAAAGCACTTTACGTCTAATCGTAATTCATTTTAATTTTATAAAAACTTTTGTTTGATATCCGGAACGCCTTTGATCGCCACCGAAAGCATCGAAACCGCTGTCGTAATCGTAAAGTTTGTTGGGTTTGTTGACAAAAAATAAAATTTATATAAAATTTTGTTGTTTTTCATTCAACGAAAGCCATTCATTGGCACTAAACGTGCCTCAAATTGCTGTCTCTTCTCATCAAAAGAGCGGTTGTCCTTAAAAAAGAGTGCTCTGAATGTCTTCACTGTTTAGCTGACATGACTCTGAAGTCAAGTCGTCGGCAAAACTGTTAGCGATTATTCATAAAATTGTCTAAAAGTTTAGATTTGTCTCTAAACAGCCTTGACTTTGGTCTTTCCTCGCAACGACTGATCGGTTCATCGAGTCTGCAATCGA
>JAQGBE010001682.1:0-10301 GCA_034698225.1 Scheloribates latipes | reverse complement strand
ATGTCTTGATATTTATTCGGAATGTTTAATGCTTATCCGAAGCACAGATTATAGCTTTATAAGTCACACTTTGATTGGAATCAATAACTTTATTTAGAAATTATTGCCAGCACTTTATTCAATCAATAACTGAAATAGGTGGATTTTTCGATCGAATCACGAACAATTTGTGTGATAGTTTCAGACTTCAAATCAGTATAGAAATATTGAGAACACTTTAAACTGCCGATTATTCAAAAGATTGCCTTAGCTTGGTCAATTTTCACAAGTAACTCGCAATTATTATATACCTATCAATTCAACAGATTTTTTTTTGAATATTCAACGGACTCAAGGATATTGTAATATATTTTAATTATATTCATATTAGAAATTCAAGGATTACAAGTTATTTTCACGATGAATTCACCTTGAATTCAACAATTATAATATTTATCTATTAAATCATAATTTTTTTCGATGAATAAGGAAAATTCCAAATAAATATCTATTCTTTGTTGAATTATACTTGGAATCACTCAAATAATACTTGAAATCACTTCTGAACATGGTTATTTTACAAACTTTTCACTAAAATTATCTCTAACCAGCACTGTTTCAATATAACAATTGATCTTTTCAAAATTTCATTGAATTATTTCATAAAAATTCTCCAAAAAATTACTGAGTATAGCAATAATTAGAAAAATCGCAATATGACGATTGTTTATTCTGGGAAAACCAACAAATTAACATTTAATTGAATAAAAATTTTAATTTAATAATTTATCATGAAACCATTTCATGATTCACCTGAGAGTTCTTACCGAGGGAATGCATATAGATTTGGATTTGACAGCACATAATAGCTTAAACCTATTATCAGTCTATACTAAAAATGCTAATTATGTTCTAAGCCTAATGGGAGTCTATGGAAGAGCTTCCCATTGTGGCCTATGGCCGACTGAGTTAATACTAAGTCTATGGGAGGGCGACTTATGTTAAGTCAATGGAGATCTCAGCCCATGTTAAGTCTATGAGAGGTCGGCTAATGTTTAGTCTATGGAGATCTGAGCCCATGTTAAGTCTATGGGAGAGCGACTAATGTTAAGTCTATGGAGATCTTGGCCCATGTTAAGTCTATGGGAAGGCGACTAATGTTAAGTCTATGGAGATCTGAGCCCATGTTAAGTCTATGGGAGAGCGACTAATGGTAAGTCTATGGAGATCTTGGCCCATGTTAAGTCTATGGGAGGGCGACTAATGTTAAGTCTATGGAGATCTGAGCCCATGTTAAGTCTATGGGAGAGCGACTAATGTTAAGTCTATGGAGATCTTAGCCCATGTTAAGTCTATGGGAGTGCGGCTAATGTTAAATCTATGGAGATCTTAGCCCATGTTGAGTCTATGGGAGGGCGACTAATGTTAAGTCTATGGAGATCTGAGCCCATGTTAAGTCTATGGGAGAGCGACAAATGTTAAGTCTGTGGAGATCTTAGCCCATGTTAAGTCTATGGGAGTGCGAATAATGTTAAATCTATGGAGATCTTAGCCCATGTTAAGTCTATGGGAGGGCGGCTAATGTTAAATCTATGGAGATCTTAGCCCATGTTGAGTCTATGGGAGGGCGACTAATGTTAAGTCTATGGAGATCTGAGCCCATGTTAAGTCTATGGGAGAGCGACTAATGTTAAGTCTATGGAGATCTCAGCCCATGTTAGGTCTATGGGAGTGCGGCTAATGTTAAGTCTATGGAGATCTTATTCATGATAAGTCTATGGAAGGGCAGCTAATGTTAAGTCTATGGAGATCTGAGCCAATGTCAAGTCTATGGGAGAGCTGTAGATTGTATTCTAAGCCTATTAAATTTATATATCAGGCGAGTCATACGTTAATCAATAGAAATAAAAGATCAGATTACGGGATTTTCCCTATAAATTTCACATGATGTAATCACGTTCTGTGCACATGCTAGAATTCAAGGTTAATTTGTTTATGTAAACATTTTGACCTTGAAAATATGTAGACAGAGATGTGATCATGCAAACATTGCGTCCTTCGCGAATCACGTAATCTCTTCAGATTTTCGGTATAAAAGCGACTGTCATCGATGTTCAAATCCAATTGAGTTTTAGTAATGATAAGAATTACAACACTCAATGAAAGTGAAAAAAATGTCGAATACACTTTCGAAAAATGATGCAAGACGCCTGGCTAAAATGGACACACAACCTACCACTTCCAAAGGAAAGAAAAGACCATCAAATTCGTCTACAAACTTTCCTGCGAAGAAGACGTTGCTTATGAATCCGAATGAAGTGAGAGTTCGGCCGTTTGAGTCGAAGAGGAGTTCAGAACTACAATTCAAACATACGAGCGGTGAGACTTTGTTTTATAAGTTTTTATATTGAAATTTATATAATGCTAAGGAATATATGGTTCTGGAATTCAAAGCGATTTAATTGTACTTTATAAAATTAATAAGTTTCAGAAACCGGATTATCTACCATTGATTATCGATGATTTGAAAAATTTATTGGATATTTGGAATTACATTCATTGATATAATTCTCATTGTTCATAATATATAATTTTATAAAACTGATATTACACAAATGCTATTAAAATTGATTTTATTTCAGTATTTGTTCCACAATGAACTAAAACTTGAAATGTTCTCTCGAGGAACTCAAACTCACTTATGTTCTAATGGAACTAAAACATTATATACTCTTTGAATTAAACATTTGAAAATTGAATTGAATTGAATTGAATTGAATTGAAGATAAAATTATTCTTGAGTGAAAACTAAAATGAAGTTAATTGAATTTTGCTTTTATATGATCTGATACAAATGAACTGTATATTTGGAAAATATCACATTTTTGAATTTGGTTGATTCAATTAATCAAATAAAAACTATTTTTTAATCAAAATAATTCATATTTGAACATTCAAAATAAAATGAAATTGACAATTCAAAAATCGCATTTAAAAAATCGGAATGAAACTGAAAATTGTATTTCGAATTAACTGTAAGATTCGGTACCAGTAATCAGTCGTTTGAGTTACGTGATCTTATGGGGCTAGTCCAAAGAGACATTTAGACCAATGATAGATCACAATGACGATAAAACGACTGAAAGCACTTGCGATGAGTGTCACTGGGTACGTTAGTTCTCAATTCGAAAACATTCAATTTTCCATTGATTCAATATATTGACAAATGAAATATTCAATTTTATTCTGTGAAACAAATCATTAAAATATATATTTTTAATTGTAAAATCGAATAATATTAATTTACAATCATTTACTCATACTGAAATATTGTTCGAATTATTAATAACGTCTCACTGTTATTTATAGGTCAATCTTCATCAGCCGAGAAAAGGCTACAGTGCAATCATTGTGGTCAACATGATACTTCTATGTGCATGAGTTGTAACGTTGGATTTCGTTCTATCCAAGAAATATGTCATCACGAGAAAAATTGTGCTGGATTCACAGAAAATTTTCGTTGCTCATCTTGTTTCCAACTTCTAAATATCAATGATATCATCAGTGACATGATTCCAAATCAAGCAATATTTCAAGAATTCAAATGTAATGAATGTGATAAGAAGTTTAAGACACACAAACATTGGCTTAATCACAATCGCATCGATCACGAGCTCAAGGGATCGATCGGCAAGTGCCTATCATGTAAATTCTGTAATATAAATTTTGTAACTATCAATTCTTTACAAAATCATATGTTGAAATGTAGATTTTATAAATCTCAAATATACAATTGTGAAAATTGTGGTTTGAGTTTCAAAACTCGAGAAACAATTATTAATCATATTATTAGGGAGAACAAACAAATAGGTTTCGGTCTAATAAATAGATTTATAAATTTGAATAAATCCAATAGATTTAAGAAAACAAGAACTGCATTCAAAGGTGTTTTGCAAATGTTTGAATTGTACCCAAAAGAGAGCTTTGTAGAAGTCATGAGGTTTCTGATTAGATATCATCAAGACATAATATATTTGCTGAGAAAGGTCTTAATGATTTTAAAGTCATATAAAGTTCAGTTTTGCTTACAATGTTCATTCAAAAAAAATATTGGGCCAATTGAAACATACACAGCAGCCTATTTCTGTACACAACAATATATCATGAATGAGCATGTGAATAGATATGAAATTCTTGATGAAATTTTGAATTTTTTCGATAATTCTATTCAAAATTTTGAACAAGCATCTGGTTCAGGATGGACTATTGTTGATATTGATAGACTTGATGTACTCATCGCACTATACATTCCGCAAGCATTTGGAAACGGATGTATTGATGATTTAAAAAAGTATGATTCAGAAATACTCAATAAGAAAGCAATAATTTCTATTAAAGATGATAGCGATAATGATAGATGTTTCATCAATTGTATTCTTTGTCATCTCGCTGTGACAGATGAATATTTTAAAGGTAAAAACTATGAAAGAATTAGCAAATTGCGAAAATATTTGCCGAAACTGAATATTAATAGTTTGAAATTTCCAACAACTATCAAAGAAATAAAATTATTCGAAAATGATAATAGTATTCTCGATATTAAAATAAATATTTATGCTTATGAATGGATCGATCAATTCACTTCAACGATAATACCAGTTTATATATCAAAATTAACAGGACATAATATAGTTAACATATTGAAATGTAAAGAACATTTTTTCTATATCAAAAATTTCAATCGTCTCTGTTCTAAAAAATTCAATAGATCATGTCACTTTTGTCCAAATTGTATATCAGGTTTTCATGATGAATATTATCTGAGGAAACATATAGAAATTTGTAATAATTTTGAACCAGTAAAAATTCTAATGCCTACAGAAAAATATCATGAATTCAAAGAATATCAGAAGATGTATCTGCATGAATATATGATATTCTGTGATTTTGAAGCGATACATCAAAATGAGAATAATATTATTTCTAATAAAACGAAGATCATAGATAAACATTTACTTTGTTGCTATTCTATGGTAATCGTTGATAAAGATATGAATATCATTTTTAAGAATGTTTTTTCAGGAAAAGACTGTATACAAGATTTTTTCAATACATTGAATAGACAAGTTCACGTTCTGATGAGTAAATTGTATGAAAATAAAATTATGAAACCTTTAACAGAGGCTCAAAAATTAAAAATTGAACGAGCAACTATTTGCGAACTGTGTAACAAACCTTTTGAAAATGATAGCATTCTAGCACTTTATGATAAAAGAGTTGATCATGATCATCTAACCGGAGATTTCAGATATGTTTTACATAATCAATGCAATCTTAAATATGTAGTCCCCAAGAAAATACCAGTTTTCTTCCATAATTTGACGTCTTATGATGAGCACTTCATTATAAATGGTTTAAAAAAGAAAAACTTTTACAAGGATATCTCAATAATTCCACAATCTTATGAGAAATTTAAAGCGTTTCTGATTGATGATATTAAATTTTTAGATAGTTGTCAATTTTTAAGTTCATCCCTCGCACAATTATCTCAAAATCTCTTAGATTCGAAGCATTCTTTTCCTGTGGTTTCTGAAATATTCCAAAATCATATAAAAAGTCCAGAAGCTAGAAATCTATTATTCAAAAAATCTATTTATCCATATGAATATATGGATTCATTTGATAAATTCAATGATAAATCTCTACCATCAATAGAACATTTTTATTCACATTTGAGAGAATCTAACATTTCAGAATCTGAATATAAAGACGGTCAAAAAATTTGGAATGAATTCAAATTTGATAATATGAAACAATACACTGAATTTTATTGTTTATTAGACACATGTCTTTTAGCAGATATTTTCTGTAAATTTCGTGAAACTATCTATAAGACTTATAAATTAGATGTATGTCATTATTTCTCGCTTCCTGGACTAAGTTGGAATGCTGCGATGAAAATGACAGAAACTAAATTGGAATTAATACATGATCCAACAATTTATCAATTATTTGAACTTGGAATAAGAGGAGGAGTTTGTGGTGTAATGAAAAGGAAAGCTCAAGCAAATAATGAGCATATTGAAACATATGATCAGAATAAACCTAAAAAATATATAATAAATCTTGATGTGAATAACCTATATGGTGGATGTCTTTCTAGAAAACTTCCAGTTGAAGGGTTTCATTTTATAGAACCTAGTGAATATGAAATGATTGATTGGAAAACAATCCATACATGTGGCGAAGATGGTTATCTTATTGATTGTGATTTAGATTATGATGAGTCCTTACATGAAGACCATAAAGAATTCCCGTTAGCACCAGAAAGCGGTATAGTTCAAGAATCGGAATTAAGCGAATTTCAGAATGATATGATAAATGATTTGACGGAAATAGGTCATAAAAGAATTCCAACTAAAAAGTTGTTACTCACACTCAAAGATAAGAAAAATTATATAATACATTTTAAAAATCTTAAATTATATCTACGATTAGGACTGAAAATCAGTAAAATTCATCGAGTTTTGAAATTCAAACAAACAAATTTCTTGAAATCATATATAGATTTCAATACAGACCTACGCAAACAAGCTAAAAATGATTTCGAGAAAGACTTGTACAAATTATTAAATAATGCGATTTATGGTAAATCAATTGAAGATAAACGCAAACACCTTAATGTTAAAGTGGCTACAAATCGTAAACAATGTTTGAAACACACAAAAAGTCCATTATTCGAAAACTTTCAAATTATAAATGAAGATCTTTCTCTCATGAAAATGAAGAAAAAGTATGTAGTTCTGGATCGTCCAATTTATATAGGTTTCACAGTCCTAGAATATGCTAAAAATTATATGTATAAATTGTATTACCTTTTATTCAAGCCTTATTATAAAAAAAGACTTGAACTCCTTTACACAGACACAGATTCTTTCATTTTCGAGATTGAAACAAATGACATAGAAAAAGATCTTAAAGAGGTTTTCAAAGGGATAATGGATTTTTCTAATTTTCCATCAGAACACTTTTGTTACAGCGAAGAAAATAAGAAAGAGATAAATTATTTGAAATTAGAATATGCCGATAAGTATATTAAAGAATTTGTAGGCATCAAATCTAAATTATATTCGATAAAGTTCAATGATAATACAGAGAAGAAAACTGCCAAAGGCTTAAACAAAAGTGTTTTGAAAAAACATGTAAATCATTCACATTACAAAGATGTTATTGATAATAATGCAACACATTCATTCAGAATGCAGAGAATTAGAAGCCTCAATCATGAGCTACAAACAGTTGAATTGAATAAACTAATATTCACAGCATTCGATGATAAACGTTGGTTAGCTAATGATGGGATTCATTCTCTGCCATTCGGTCATTATTCATTATCTGTAGAATAAACTAAAACTAAAAATAAACAAAATATTCATGATATAGATTGCATCATATTTGAATAATTTTTAAAAATATGAATCACTAATAAACATTCATATAATGTGAATACTTATAATAACAACGCATTTATAACGAAATTTTATCAACGTCATTGAATTTTTAACAAACAACTGAGTCTGCGCGAAATTAACTATATATATAGATGAAATCAGGTGAGGAATATTTCATTTCATCCAAAATGAATTACGAGGACTTGGATATACATAGTTTATACATGTTGTTTAAAGTTTTCCCTCAACTATGTTTATTTTTCGAAGATTTGATTAATCGTAAACCTAATATACTACTTCGATTGAATCTTGAATCTGAATACAATGCGCCCTCTATCGGGAGCGTTAGAAGTTACATCAAAATGAGCAGAATTCTGGTATCAAATGATGTTTCAGAAGAAATTCGTGCCGAATTTATAAAGAAATTCAAACAAATATGGTTCCCACAACATGGTGTTACCGACAAAGTGACAGAAATTTTGGAGATCATGGATGGTAATATTAAACTCAAAGATGAAATCATTTGGACCATAATCAACAATCAAATCGAAAGACGAAAAATTGTTGTTTGTGGCTTGGATTTGTAACTAAATTTGATGTAAAAGTATTTGATTATGGAATAAATGTTTCATTAAAATTGTTACTGGTTTTTGTTTTCGTGTGTGTGTCGTTGGCTATACGTTTTGGGCCTATAGGCGGCGTATAGAGTACTAGGCGGCAGGTATTGCGCAAGACTGCACCAGAGGAGACAAAATAATACAACAGATCGCGACTCGAATGAGTTCCAAACTTGACTCCAAAGACTGTAGGGATGAGAGAACATGAAACCGAGATCAGAGTCCAAAGAAGAGTCGTAAAAACGATAATATTTTCCCTGAGTTTATTTATCAAATTATTTCTTATTAACTCTAATTTAGCTTTATCACTTATCAAGAAGAAAAAATTTTACTTGATAGATTAACAACCCAATTGAAATCAGAGTTATCATTAACTTTTGTGTGAACAGGAGCAGAGATAAGGTGAACTTTAACATCATGAGCATTTAGAATTTATTAAATTTACATATAAGCTCTATCTTTTTCTTAGGTTTGATCTTTGTTTGATAATTTGCATCTTTTAAATGCTCTAGATTTGAATTATTTTAAAACTTCAGGTTTTATTATCTTGTTAATATCAGCATCTTATTTATCTGACATTTCATATAAATATTTTATTTTGAGTTTTAAATGAGAAATTCTAATTTTAAGAAATGTTAAACTACATATTTTAGCCGCTCTATGGGAAGCGGGTATATTATCTTTAGATTTTACAATTAATGTCTATGGAATGAGGACCTTACTGAAACATCTCTTGTTGAAAACGACCTTTTCTCTGTTCGTCTGAATCTTGATCACATCTCTCACCCATTCACGACATAACCGCAAGCCATTTTGCAATGTTCACACGTGGTTTACGGTTATGTCGTGAATGGGTGAGATGTGATCAAGATCCAGATGAATAAAGAAAAGGTCCTTTTCAACAAGAAAACGAGTCGAGTCGCGATCGGCACTGAACTAGGATTACCGAAGTAATCGAAACTGTTTGCCAATACCAAATCGCTTATTAGACTAGCTATTTCGTTTGCGACAGAAGGCTATACTGTCGCGCAAACAATTCTGTGCGACAAACTTGGGAAGAGTGGTAAGCACTCACATGTGTCAGTCAAAGCATTGAGTGTTGTGAGCGCTTACCACTCTTCCCAACATTTGTGGCACTGTTTGTGCGCAGATTGTGTGCGCGACAGGGTAGGCCTCCTGTCGCTAACGAAATCGTTGATCTAATAAGCGATAGAATTGGTCTACTAAGTTGTGCTCCAATTAAGTTAATCTTACTTTTGAAACAAATTTTATTGAATTAGATACTAACAACTACTACACCAAGGTAGTGGAATAGGATGGATTCTAAATCCCCCCTAGAGGCGAAAATTTGGAAAATCCCTCCTAGACAGGGTCCGAGAAAAAGCAAAGGGTCCCCCCTTACCATCGATTTTTTCCATGAGTTTTCCAAATTTAAACTGGATTTAAACTTAATTAACTAGATTTAAGCTTAATTAAGCCTAATTATTGTTTAAATCGGCTAAATTCAGCTAAATTAGGCTATTTGCCAGCTTAAAAACAGCTAATCTAACTGAATTGTTCCTATTTGCCCCCGCGACGTTTTTCTGGACGTATTTGGCACTTCAAACCACCTCTAAAACCCCCCCTAGAGCCACAAAAATCAATAACATTGTTTCCTATGGGCAAGGCAAAATTACCCCCCATAGCGGTCAAGTCATTCCACTACCCTGCTACTACACTCCATTGTGAAGACCAGAGTTTCCCACGCATATGCCTACTCAGGGGGATCAGAGGGGTGATTTTTCCAAAATTTTCGCCAGGAGGATCAGGGGGGGATAGACAAATTGGCGGCCGCCGCCATTTTTCGGCTAAATCCAGTTAAATTAAGCTTAATTACGTTCGATATAAGCCGTTCTTTCGATTTTAGGCTTATTTCGGCGTTAATTTTACCCGGTTTAAATTACCGAAAATTTCCTAGATTAGCGATCTCGAACTCAGGGGGGAGGAATTTTTGAGATTTTCAAAAACAGGGAGGGGATTTCGGGCTAATTCCCCCCGCCTTGGCAACCCCGGTGAAGACCCCAATATTATCAATTCAATTTGTCTTGTAAATGAGTTTATATCATTCAAACATGATAATATTTGATGTGCTAGAATTACTATGAGCCGTATGCATAGTCATTTTCAACTGACCTGATACCGGCTTGATCTCGGTTTTGTCTGATCTCGGCTTGAACCGGGATCAGCCGTTTAACATAGGAGAGATATGATTCCG